>JAOWAT010011127.1:0-50613 GCA_028571025.1 Longipedia americana | reverse complement strand
AAAATGATACTTAGGCGATAGTTAATATCGAAAAACTTGAAAAGCTTGTAAAGTTTATAGCAAAACTTATAAGGTTTATAGCAAAACTTATAAAGTTTGTAGCAAAACTTATAAGGTTCATAGGAAACTCAGAACTTTCCTCTTCTCTTGTGACTTCTTTTTACATGCCGGGTCTTCTTTATTTGTTTAGCCTTCATTGCCCGCTTATCTTTCTTCATTCTTTTGTCGACATGCTTAACGTTTCTTGCGTCCTTTCCACCTGCCGCTTTTCCCCTCTTGCCGATAATGTATTTTTTATTGTCTTTAAGTGATTATTTAGACTTATCGTATATTTTGTTAACTTGCTTCAACTTATTAACTTAATTGACACCGTCTTGGTTCATGATTGTCTATGCTTTCTTTTGCACTTTTTTGAGCTTTTTCTGGATTCTTATTTTCTTTCTAACTTTAGCTTACATGATTTTCTTGGGCATTCTTGCATTGATAGCCATGAGCCGCTACTTCTACCTTTGAGACTCCTACTTAGTAATCGGTGGCCTTTTGAAGTTGTGTTTTTTTTAATCATCACTGAACCATTTTGGCAATTCTTAGTGATCTTCGAAGGTGAATCCTCTGTAGGAACTGTCGTATATTTCCTCCCTTGATTTATTGCGGAGCATTTTTTTTGCAATAGCAAGAGTTTCCGCTAAGGAATTGATATCATAGTCCTCCATTTTTTTCTATGGTACGATTTATATTTTCCCATTATCCTCTTCTTAGCCGTTTTCCGCCTTTTTCTTATTTTTCCTCTAAAGCTTTTTCTGCTGTTTTTTGATGAGTTTTCTTCTTTTCTACATTTCCGAGAGCGGTTTGGGTATGACATAGGCGTCATCATCCGAAAGTTAGCCTTCCATTTTCTAATTAGGGTCGATTTTCTGATTTTCGTAAACTGGAGCTTAGCTATCGGACAGATAGATATCATCGTCATCATCGAGTTCTGCCAATGGATTTCTGAACTTGAAATCTCTCAGATTTTACGAATGCTCAGATTACGAGGATATGCCGTCTTATTGTTTACGTTCATTTTTTTGTGTTTACAATTGCTGTTGAAGTCGACACTGCTATTACACGAATCTTCTGGGTGCCAGTTTGTTTTATCTGACTTGTATCCTGTTTTACTTGAGGAGTTGTTTGTTTTATTTTTTTTATTGTTCGATTCGTTGTTTTTCTTCTTTGATTTTTTTTTTGGTTTCGTATATTTACTCTAGGTTTTACTACAGCTGCCTCGGCGAGAAGAATTTGTACTTTTGTTTGGCTTCCTTTTCTGGTTCTGACTATGAGAACTACTGGTAGTGGATGTTTTCGATATCGCTGACCTCGTCAAGAGCTTCTCGGAGATCATCGTATTAGAATTCCTGGTCTTCAATGTGCTGTTAGTTCGCAATCTAGGCTCTAATCAAGTCTTCTTTTATTTTCTACTACTTGTTTCTCTTGTTCTTCAGTCGTTTTTTTTGAACGCTGAGCATTTCCGCCTCGAGTTCGTCATCGGAGTTTTACTCTTCATACTGCACATGCACGTTCTCTGACTCTAATTCTTGTTTCTCGGAAACCCTCATCTTATGGAGATGCTGTCTGACCTTTCCCCTCCATTTTATCAGCAATCCAATCTATCTTTTCCCCAAAACCTGCAGGTCTGCAAAGCACTCCTCGATGTCGTCTGGTTTTTTTATGGGTAACTCAAGATATTCTTTCCTCTCCTCGTTGTCAACTGTTATCTTGGAAAATGAGGCAAAAGTGTGCAAAGCGTTTTCAGAGTTGATGAATGCAGTCAGTGAAGTTTACTTGGTCATGTGCATTGGCATATCGTCGGCATAGCCACTTCTTTTCCTTCTTTTCTTGAGAATATCGTTGATGGACTTGATTTCGCCCTACATTTGGGTATGATAGTGGTCAGCTTCAGTATCTTTGAAAATGTGCTTTGCATCGAACAGTTTCTAATCGATGAAACTGGGTGCTAGATATCCGATGCAAACCACGAATATTTCTGCAGAGACGAACCTTGAAGCTTTGGGTTTTGTAACCTAGACTTTTTGGAAGAATTTGTTGAAAACCCAGATCAGAGAGTTGAAGTCTGTTGATCTGAAAACCTTCGTTACAAAATACCCTCCTTCTCTGAGGAAAGAACAAGCTAACTGCAAGGCTGCTAGAGTGAGCTAACTCTGCGAATACGCATCCTTATTCCATTGAGCTCCAACGTTTGGGGCGCCATCGTTCAAAACTACATCGCACTTCTTCCCTTTTATCTACTTTTTTAGTCTTTCATAGCAAGTTTTAGTTGTGATATCTCCCACAAAAGAGGTTGCTCCATTCACTTTTTTTATGGGATCGAGATCTACTCCGACTATAGTTGATCCCAGAGGCATGTACTCTGCTGCTATCTTCATCCATCCTCCGGGTGCCGCACACAGATCGATGAGAACATTTGAAGAGCCCAAGAAATTGTATTTACGGTTCAATTGGATAAGTTTGTAGGCTGCTCTCGACCTATACCCCTGAGATCTTGCAAAGTGATAATAAGGGTCCAAACGAGCCTTCGACTTCACTTTTTTGCCCATTGGTCTATTGTTGATTTACTCAATTATTATTAAATAGGAAGTAATATTTTGCATGTAAAAACAAAATTTCCAATAGATTGGAGTGTCTACAGCATTTTAATCAAATTCTCGGCGTAATGACTTGTTCTTGCTAAGTAAACTTTCGAACATCGAGTTGAAACTTGATAGTTCCCACGTTTTATAAAACTGCAGACTCTTTAAAAAAGATTGGTTCGCAATGAGTAAACTTGCAACCCTATAATTCTTTCTCATCCACGCCATAGGTTCCTTTTCCAGTTAGAAACTTCAGAAAACTTGAGTGAGATATAATGAGTATTCTATTTGTCGTTTTTTTGGAGTATTAAGTCAATTTTTTCCTGAACTGTTCGACTCTCATATGAAATTAGGCATAAGTTTCCGATCTTCCGGATTTTATCGTTTCCAATGTGGAATTTCCGGTGGAATTCCAATTACTGTACTGGCAGTTTTGCTTTGAAAAATCGAACTTTGGGAACTCTTTGGTTGGATCTGTAGAGTTGGAACCGATAGACCAGGCGGATGAAACTCTGTCTGCTAACAACGGTTATATTATGATTTCAGGGACGGCATTAAAATTGCTAACGATAGTATGACAGGTTTCTAGGCACCTTTTAAGAGGGGAGACAAGAATGATCTAAATGTCAGCGGCATTCAGAAAATTTGCACATGTCCTGGCGCTTTACTGTCCTTAGCTGGTGATAGAACAGTCTAATAGGTCTTCATTATATCTGAAACTATCATAAAAGGGCAGGGATTTAATTTTGAGGTTTTTTCCGAACTGCGACTTTATTTTCTATTTTTACTTGTTATGCTTCGCCTATGCATGTCGCATTAGGATAAAGCGGAAGGACATCTGTAACTACGAACAGAATGGAACTTTACGTAATTAATTACAAAAAGAGAGCTCACTAATAGTTTTTTATCTAATAAAATGAACTAAGAGTATATTTGGTTAAAATTTGATCGAAGTAGTTTCAGGATATCAGCTGGGGTTGACTCAAATTTCATCGAGCTCTTCATTTCTTCCGAGTTAGTCTATAAGTTTGCTCATTCTTTGGTTGGAAGAGTAGGAGATACTAGCGTTATCGGGGAGTTAAACTTCCTGCTGATTGGTGGTTTTCCGGTTTTCTTCCTCCTTCGGTGGGTTAAGGTTGCTCTGACGTAGGCTGGATGCTCGATTTGACTTCATGACGCTGATTGGTCCGTACAAGGAATCATCGTCAATGTTTTTATCGCTGACAATGTTGAGGAACACTCCTACTTCGTATATTTTGTGAACGTCTCTGATCTGAATGATGCTCTTGAGGTAGGTCAGAAGCTTTTAGAAACGGTTGAACTAAGATTTATACAAGTGTTTTTCGGGAAGTTATATTGCTTTATAGTGGATTTTTATGTTATTCATCCATCTTTTCATATCCTAGGCATATGACGTCGATCGGGTACTTAGTGAAGGACGATAAACTCGCTGAACCTCCTTTTTATCGAATGCAGTTCGATTCCGTTGTTAAAAATCTTGAACTCGTAAAAAGTCACATACTCTCCGTCGATTAGAGCCTTGCTGATGTTCCCTTTCGTTATGTCTAATCCATCGAAATGGCTCTATCGGAAGTTGGGAGTCAAACTGTACACGTTCTTCAGTCCCAGGAAGGTAAAGATTAACTATCTTGTATCGGACAGTTCCATCAGATAGTTATCATTGGCCACTTTTCTGATGTAAACTTCCAGTTATTTTTGGCGACGCTTTATTCTTTACTCATCCCAGTGAAACAGATGTTTTTTTGGGAGTTGAGGTATTTATATTCTATGCTGACTCGTCTTGAAGTTATTGATTCTGTGTCTAAGGGCGGTGTCGAAATCATCAAAATCCTGAATCGAATAGACAGAAGTACCGAGTATCTTTTCATGGGATGCGTTTTGTAGTCTGCAGTAGGAGTTGTGATTCTCATATAGAACTGATAATGGTCATCGATCCATAGATGTTTGTACAGAGTGACGGAGATAAATGTGGCGTTTTAATCTGCAAGCGCGGCTTCGTCTTCCTATTGAATTACGCTCTTTCCCTTAGTCAGTATTGCGTATTTATCGATAGTCTCGTTGGGAATGTTGAAGAATCTTAGGACATAAGATTGATAGTGGATTGGGTTGCCGAAGAGCTATTCCAGAAAGGCTTGAAGGTCTTTGTGAAGCTAGTAGAGACTGATATCGGCGAATTTCATTCTCTTTTTTATACTGAATCGACCACAAAATTTATAGAAATCTTTGATTTAGTCTGGAGTGAAGTATTTCTAGCCGATAACTTCAAGTTTTTTTGAAGTTTTCTCGGGTTTAGCACTGGTCTATTAGAGTTAGACAACGATGCCACCAGTGATTGCTTCGATGGTTACTTTCAGGAAACCTTTTTCGACGGTGACGGTCGGGCAGATGTAGTGGAAGTCTGCGCTATCCGAGTGTCTGTAAGACTTAGTTTCGGTGTATTTCAGGTTGGATGCGTACCTGGCCGTGGAGTTAAAACTATCCATATTGAAATACTTAATATCAGCAAATTCGGGCAGCTACTGTCTTTTGGCAAGCCAATATCCGAGCAGCAATGTGCAATCAACAACTAGAAGAACGGCGAGACCAAGATCGACTTTTTAGATAGTTTGAGCGATATCATCGATTAGATAGTATAAAGTGAGAATGAATCTCACGCAGGATATGACAACGAGGTAAATGGAGTAGACGAGGTGGGTGCAGGTGTAGGGTCTTTCTTTTTTCAGCTATTAACGAAGTACTCCGAGTTGAAGGATTAAGATGACTGAGTTTACGCACTCTCCGCCTCCCCCGGCGAAGATGTAGTAGAGGGGATTGTCGAACTATCCTTCGACGATATTGAAGATGAGGAGGGCGACGCTGATGAGGATATAGACCACAGCAAGGATTATGCGGGGTTTTGGGTATACGTCTATATTATGAATTCGGAGAGATACTGAGATATCGCTAGGAGACTGCCAGGCTGCGAAGACTCCACAGTCTCCAGATGAATATGAGCAGGAAGATTATGGTTATTGCGAAGTTGACGCACTCCAGGATGAGAAATGTTTCGTCGGCAGCTGTCATACTATATATCGATATTATATGCGAATGATAATAATTGGTCTTAGGAATGAATTCTTATTGATTTGTTCACAGTGTGTTTCACCAAAGCTCGATAAACCCAGACAAATAGGTTTGGGTGAATGTGGAGATTCGTTTTCTAACAATTTATGCCAATTGAGCTCATTTATCATCTCTGGAACTAGCTATCAACGGGAAAATGGGCCCTTTTGTTGCCTTGTCCCGGAATTAGGTAATATATGGGGTAAAAATATCGATCCAGATATGGATTGTGGTTTAATAATATTTGCTAGTTAAAGTCTTAGATAAACCAATTTTATTATTAACATCAACAATCCATGAGGAAACAAAAAGAGGGTAAGAAAGGACCAGTTGCGAAATACATTTCACGATCAAAAGCTATCAGAAAACTGCAACTGACTCTGAAAGATTTCCGAAAGATGTGTATTCTGAAAGGGGTTTATCCACGGTAGCCGCCCAAAAAACTCAAGAAGCACAACAGAACATTCTATCACATGAAAGATATTAACTTCTTGGCCCTTGACCCTCTCCTTTCAAGGCTGAGGGCCCAGAAAGTGTACATGAAAAAATTCAAAAGAGCAAAAGCCAGAAAAGACCTTGGAAAGGTTAGATATTTGGCATCTCACAGACCTAAACTTTCTCTCAACCACTTAGTAAGGGAACGATACCCGGACTTCTTAGACGCCTTGAAAGACCTGGAGGACCCACTGAGTTTGATAGGGCTGTTCTCGATTTTTCCGAGTCACAAATAGTATGGACTTTCATCTGCGAATATCTAAAAATGCAGTAGTTTAATGAAGCATTTCTAATTGGTGGTGATTCATTCGCATAGTTTAAAGAAGGCATTTGTGAGTATTAAAGGTATTTACTACCAAGTTGAGATAATGGGGATAAAGATAACTTACATCGGTAATGAATTTATAATTCAGTTCCTTTTAAATATCCACCGACTCTCCCGATCGATGTCGATTACAAGGTGATGGGCACTTTCCTCGATTTCTATATTGTGTTGCTCAAGTTTGTCCTGTTCAAATTCTATGCCACCCAGGGATTGCAGTACCCCCCGATCCAAAAGGACACTTCGGACTCTCCCACTTACGGTGATTTCGAGCTGCAGAGAACTCAGAATGCGCAGCAAGAAGACGACAAGTATAAAATTGATTAATAATTTGTTAACATTCCCCAACAAACATAAAATCTGCTGTTTTCTCACCTTCGATTCTATTTGAGCACAGAAGTTCCCAGATATTCTTTAGAGTTCGTCGTTTTAGCCGCAGGAGGATCACTCGCTAGTGATCCTAATGATGACTCTATCACTCACTACATCACAGACCGGGATAACATTGCTCAGAAGAAAACTAGGGAATATGTTCAGCCTCAATGGGTCTATGACTCATTGAATTTCAATAAACTTCTGAATATTCAGGAGTATTGGGTGGGAAAGTAGCTTCCTCCACATATTTCCCCTTTTGTTGACGAAAATGACACAGAAAGATACGTTCCTCAGAGATAAAAAGAACTCATGGAAGCTAATGGGGAGTCAAGGCCTCTGTCTTCAAAGAAATAAAAAACTCAAATACAGTCTCAAGCTGATGAGCGCGACATCGTCGAGTAAAAAAAGAAAGCTATTAAATAGAAGAAAATGGAGCAGAAGGATGTTACTGAGATGACTAAAGGACTGATGTCACGAAAAAATCTGAAGATGCTTAAAAGCATCCAAATTGGAAAGTAAAAGAAGTAAGATAAAGTTAATAGGCTGATTGCTAAGAGAGAAAAAAGGGAAAAATGAGAGACTATCAATGATTTTAGTTTATTTAAACTGGCTAAATTTGGTTGAAAACCTATTTGGTTCAGAATAAATTTTTGGGAATATTTTAATTTCTAGAAATGTTCTAATTTTCGATTTTTTTCCTTCGAAAATTGCGATCGGATTTCTATTGTATATGATATTTAAATAAGCGTGGGAGTAAATATCGATTAAAGCCAAAATCAGACAGAGTGATATTTTAAAAAGCGATCACTAACGCTGGATGATCGATGCGGACACCATGAGTTTGATTTCTCCCACTTTGACTGTGAGTTAGAGATGGTTTTAAATTGGGACAAGTTTAAGAGGTTAATATATAATTATAAACCCGGTAATATTCTTTCGGATAGTATCAGATTGTGAAAATGGAGGAAAAACTGACTGAAGATGCAGTGCTCTTATTGAGTGGAAACTTTGATGGTCCCGTTGTCATGCAAGTCTACAGCATTAAGAGAGGACCCAAGTCTGAAGATCTCTTTCTCTGTCTTACCGATGGAAAAGTAGCAACTGGAGCAAAATTTCACGGCGTTGATAACCTCGTGCTTTAGAATTATTGGCTAGTTGAAATAACTGCCTTGTTTGTAGCCCACGACAAACCGATGTAAAATTTTTTGATTGAATTAGAGTAATTTAAACCTTGCAGGTGGTATCAACTTAGCCCAAAAGACTGCTTGGCTAGGTTCCTATGAGTCTAAGCACTCATTTCGAGAGAGAGCGTAAACGAGATCTCAATCCTCCGATGGAAAGAGAGTTGCCTTCAAAAAAGATAAAAATAAATGAACACTCAAACCACAACTTCGGAAACAGCCAAATATCATATCCTCCCATTATCAATGGCAATGGCAATGGCAATGGGATACACCCTCAATCTCCTCCTAGGTTGGGACGTCCTTCGCAGCCAGTCTCGATGGGCAGTTTGCAAAGTAATATACCGGTCTATAATGGTTCAAAAAATCCGGCTCCTCGCAAATTGATCATCGAAGACTAAGGTGATCATTAATAATCACCAAATTCCAGTGAGAAAAGAATAAAAGTGTAGGAAACCAAACAATAGCCCCGTCCATTAGTTCGGACATATATAAAATAACTTAGCGCTGACTTTCCAAATTGGGAGCTTTTTTGCAAGGTGACCTATGTTTATCAAGTAGACTGCAGCAGAGGTACGGTTGCTCTGAACTTCATAATGATAGATGAGTTAAGCGACGAGGTTCAATGCGTATGCTATGGAGAAACGGCATAAAGATATCTGTAGTTTATCGAAAGGGGGCGGTATTACTTGTTTTCGGGCGGACAGGTTTCCGGAGATCGTAAAGCAGACGGAAGCAAGTCAAAGAGATAGGATTTACAAATAACTTTCGACCGAGGTGGAAGGATCAAAACGTAATCGGATGGCCATTTCAAGTTCGATCTCGGCCGAATTAATAGAATCGACCAGTTGTTGCACAAGCCAAATAATGAAGAGGTAAACGTATTGGGGATAGTGAGAAGGGTGAAACCGGGCTAAAAGCAAAACAATAAAAATAAACTGAGATATTCCGTCACTATCTGCGATCCGGTTTCAAACTACTAGTTGGAGTTAGGCTTGTTTATCGGGAAGGACGAAGATTAGATCAAAGAGGGCAGGGTCAGCGTCATACACAATTTCAAAATTGACAAGAAGGGCAACATTGTCAGGCTCCAATCTGGCTTCAGGAGCTATTACACGGAAGGTGAGGAAATTAGGGGACCTTTGCTCGAGTCTTTCCAGAAACATGTCAATAAGGGGACCTGGAAACACAACAACTATCAAAGTTTGAGTACTCTTGTCCAGACCAGGAGAACCATTCGCTAGTTACAGGATGCACTTCATCATACACAGGATCCAAAACTCCATTCTACAGTTGAGTAAACTCTACGTTAATATTTTAGCTGCTGGCTTGTGCTAATCACTGAAAAAAACAGCTATGAAGCCTGTAAAAGCTGCAAGCGATCAACCCAAGTAAGTACTGCTGGGGCATACTGCGGTAAGTGTGGAGGGAGTGTGGAAACTTTTCTTTGTTACACTTTTTCTGTGAGTTGTGCTGATTACACATCTGGGATGAGATTCGATGTAATTGGAGAGCATGCACTTTCTTTAATTGAGATGAAGGCGGAAGATTACTAAAAATTGTCGAGAGAGTAAAAGAAATTTCATTTGGAGAATTTGAGACACAAAAATGTGCAGATAAAGTTTAAGAGTGAGCCAAAGAAATAGCGAGGGTTTGACGGATACTCACATAGCGTTTGGGGGGTTGAGAAGCCTGACACAAAGGGAACTTTGAAACAAATATAGCTATTAAGGAGAGAATAGAGTGCGTTTTCCTAGCAGTGGTGATGATTTATGAACGATCGAAAAGATCAATATCTTGATGCTTGCGTTTTGAACACAATAAGTAATATGCTTAATTTTTGTTTTCCGAAGAGTGAATACATTCGGTATTTTCGTTTTCCGAAAGTTAATTAATTATATTATTCTCAGCTAGGGTCATAAGAACTGGAAAATTAATAAATATAAGGAAGGGTATAAGCTATTTGAACCAATTCATGAGGCATGGTAGGAATCATCACACGAATTAGTCATCAGGAACCCCCAAAGGGCTTAGCGCTCAACAGATCTTTAACTAGCTGACAAGGAGACACCAGAATAAATAAACGGGAGTCTTGACAAAACCAGTAAATTTTCCCACTCCCGTCCATAAAATCAATGACAACCTGGACTCCACACGTGGAAAGTCTTCCACACAAATCAAAAGGCATATGTTTGGGGAATAGCTGAAACTTGGACTCTAGATAGCAGCAGATATCGTTGGAAATAAAAATCCCAACAAAAAACAAACTGACTACCAAATTTACAAGCCCAAACCGCGGACTAAGTAAAGAGATTAAAGACTTCTTTCGAAAATGTACAACTAGTACAAAGAGAAAAAAGCGGCGGAGTCAAAGGAGACCGAAAAGAGAAGAAAGTAGATTCAGAAAAGGATAAGTCCCAAACCAATCATCAAACCCATGTTTAAATTCACCCCCGAAAGCATGAAATATATGGAAAACAAAAGATTCTGGGAAAAATTTAACTCGTCTTCACCAGTGAAACCGATGAACCAAACCATCGAACATTAAAAAAATGCAGAACAGACATCAAAAAAAGCGCTGAAAAAAGGAATCAGTTTCCAATTATTTAGGTAGGCTATAGAAGGAAGAGCAATAAGTCAGTCAGTTCTGGAAATGCCTGAAACCGATGATCGAGACAAAGAATAAATTGATTTCTTGAAACAATTTCAAGCTGTAGAAACCCCGATTGCTAGCTAAAGGCCAACAACTCATAACTTTCATCGACCAAAGACGCATAATTCAATCAGAACTCATCGACCCCATGCAAAGTCGGACCATTTTAGGAGAGTCAACAGGTGTTCAAATCGTAGGCATCCAATTTCAGAAATTTACGAATAGGCTGCTTCGGAAATAGTTTTGCATAAAAAGATCAATAATTTAGATGGAATTATCTCAGATTTGAAACCCTTTGGTGATGTTGCCGACATCGAGTTTTGAATGATTGAACTCTTGATGTGCGTTTTTTTGATGATTCAAAGACTGAATGTAGATTTATGCTTGTTTCTGAAAATTAAACAACTTCCAAAATGCTGGGTTTTTGAGCGCTTCCGAAATAAATTTTTAACCTTTATTGTTGATCTTGATTATAATTGAAAATCTATTTCGATGCTCTGCAAAATAGCAATTCAGTAGCAATTGGGAGATGTAGCACTGGGATCAGGACATTTCATAAATCAAATGGGTCAATACTGGGAGTGCATCGACAAAAAAGGATTGAAATACCTACATTTAAAGCTGGCAGATGCACATACCCACGTTTTAAACAAACTGTTTGTAGGATTGTGTCTACCAACAATCTGCACCGACCAATAAATAATTGGTGCTGCTGATTCAGTCTTGGCAGAAATGACTAACAACACTGTCTAGGTCGGACTGCTTAAAAATAATCCCCAGGAATACTCATTTTAATACAACTGGATATTTTATTTGACAGTCGTTTTACTGAGTATCATCACTTTACTGTGTATATTTTCGACTTTTTTCACAAAACCAAAAATGCTGCAAGCCTTTAGTCTGAAAAAGTCAGTTCAAATATTTAGGCACAAACACAATACTCTGAATGTATTCAATGGAATAAAGTCGATCTGTATGTTTTGGGTCATATTTGGGCATTAGTACTCTGTAAGACTGGATCACGTGTCAAATCTGCTGACTGTGAATCCACAGGTGACAACAGTGTTTTACTTGTTCGTAACGGGGGCATTCTATGCAGTGGATGTGTTCTTCTTCGTGGGTGGTTTTCTCGTGGCATATTCATTTCTGAGGTCGTAATCTCGATCGATAATGAAGTACCCGATGGCCCTCCTTCACCGACTACTCAGATTCTGGCCGTCCTACATAATGACGATACTGATTTTCATGAGCATCTACATGCACCTTGGGGATGGGCCTTTTTGGTACAACTTGTAGGGGCCTGTAGTCTAACCGTGCAAGAAGATATGGAAGCCTTTGTTTTTTGTGGATAATATAGTCGAGAATGGTGAAAATATGTGTATGGGCTGGGGATGGTACTTGCAGAACGATATGCAGATATTCATTGTATCGTTGGTTGCGTTGTTTGTATACTCTAAGAGTAAAATAGGATTCAGAATATTCTGTTTAATGCTTATTGCTGGGTCTTTTGCCTACAATTTTTACATCACGATGGCCGAGGGATATGTCCTGGTGGCCCATATTGAGGATTTTGTAAAATGGAATCAGTACTTTCCCAATGTCTATATCAAGCCTTGGTCGAGATGTCCTCCGTATCTCTATGGACTCCTCATTGGCGAATATTTTGTCATCTATTTGAAACACAAAAACCAAAACAGTGAAAATCAAACCCATTTCCTCATACGACTCGAGTAGAAACTCAGGACAAATCGGAAGTTAAGGTGGGCAGCATAACTCACTGGAGGAGTTATAATGGCATTTATTCTGTTCATTCCGAGGACGTTGCAGGTTGGGTCACGTTGGCCACAGTTTCTATAGTCGATGTTTTTAACTTTTTCTAAGACAATTTTTGTGGTGGGACTGTCGATTACCATTCTGCCATCTTTACTAGGCGTTTCTTCGATAGTTTTTTTCTGTCTGGATACGAAGTTCTTTAACTTTGTGGGAAAGATATCATTTTGGACTTACTTGATTCATTACATGGTATTGATGAGGACGGATTTTGTTTGGAAAACTGATTTTTACTATGGTTCCTTGACGATATTCCCAGCCTACATCGCTCACGTAGGTGGGGCGATATTCTTTGGGTTTTTGGGAACTGTTCTCATAGAGGTTCCATTTTCGAAGTTGGAGAAGAAGATGTTTTAGAAAATCCTTTCGAAGGAAAAGAGAAAGACAGACTTAGCAGACAGTCTACTAACCAAGGACAGCTCTGGTGGATCCCAAACCGACAGTTTTCTGACTGCTGCTAAGAGAGGAAGTATAAACGACTAAAACACTGAGAATGGGTGATATTTAAGACAGTTTAATTTTTTTCGAAGGCATCTTGAAATATCAGAGTTTTTCAAATTCTTTAATATTCGGAAACAAATGAGTTTTAAATCCCTTCATGGGGATCGGAAAAAACCAAGATCATTGAAATTCAAAAAAGAAAGTCCAAAGCATATGGATCCTATTTACAGAGCTCTTAGTAACATCCGACGGTAGGAATAACATTGGTAGACATTTTTGCTGTTTTAACTCAATCTGGTATCCACGAGTTCCGAATTTAACAGCATGGAGATGGGTCAGACTTCGAAGAGTAGGAAGGAGGTGACGCGACAGGCGCAGATGATCAAAAAGCAGATTGTGGTGTTAATCGGGGAGGGGAAGTATGACAGAATTCCTTAAAAGCTGAGGGATTTGTAGAAACTGAACTGCAGCTAATAGGAGAAACAAAAGTTCCAGTCTTATCTGATGTTGATTGACTTGAAGCATTTGATTGAGAAAGATAAGGGGAATTTGTACAGAAAGGAGACCTTGAGGATATTGAACAAAAAGGCTAGCTATTGGTTTGCGGTTGAAAACAAATAAAATACTATAATGGTAAAGATATTCTCGATACTGGCATTGCATCTCATAAATCTCGAGGGAGTTTTAATGAATGAAAGCCAGCATACCTACGTGGCTAAGGCCATTTAGTTGAAGAAAAGGGAGTTTATGGCCTATGAGGACTAAAATGATTAGAATTAAAAGCCCAAAACTCTTAAGGCCCTTCTGTTCATAACGTTTTAGTACTACAAAATCATCAGACTGTTAAAAAACGACCAACACAAGATCCTGTACTACTATAATCAGCTGCTCAGTTATATCAAAATATTCAAAATCAAGTTTATGGGTTTTCCACAGTTTGAGCACGATCTGAAAATCGAGTCTAGACTAGAAAAGCTAAAACCCCTCTATTTAGACATTAACATTTATCAGGATTCGAAGAGACGGAGGTTCCTTTCCTCCTAAAACACTGAGAACTAGATGCTTAATAGGAAGCAAAGTCTCCCAAGTAAACTGTTAATTCTTCCAAAGGAAAAGGCAAATATATAAGCAAAAAGGAATGGTATGAAACAGGTCTCTTTTGTGATTCGAACGCGAAGTAGGAACGATAACTCTGCAGGTGAAAACAACGTTGCGGATGAATGCAGATAAATGATTACGAATATTTTCATTGAGTCCAATGATGGAATGGGCTCTAAGCTACACAGAGATCAGTTTTGCTTCGATTTTTACTTCATTCACTCTTACAAACCCATCAAAGGGTAGTTTCGGACTAGTTTCCATGATTTCGGGACTGAAAAAACGACTATTGACATAACAATCAGAATGAACTTCAAATTCTTTAGTTTGCTAATTTACGAAATAAAATTTATTCCACTTCCACAGTAAGAGTTGAAATATTCTCGTTTCTGCAATTTTTTGTGGAAAATTATGAAATTTTCTCTTTCTATATAGAATATCGACTTTTTGGAAGTTCCAGGAAATGAATGCTTTGCGAAGCCATTCATCCCAAAATTCATGCATATGGATGAATAAGTTCCTATTTTGAGCAGAATTCACGCATCAATCCTCTTCGTTTTCAAGCAGTTGCCTTTGCTACAAAACTTTGTAGGGTTTCAATTTCCGTTCCAGACCAGGTCAAAAGAGAGCCTCATGGAGTATTTAAAAGTAGACTAAGAAATGCACTAAAAGAAAATATTTCAGAAAAGAGATGCGTTCCTGTCTAGATAGCCGGTGTTTGAGACGGTTGCGGACGACTCAAGAAGGAGCGTGATTTTTCTGATGTGGTAGAAGGTGATTCGCTTCATTCTGATTCGATATGCAGGCGGTTTGATGAGGGAGGTTTTGGTGACAGACTTCGGCAAGAATCTGAACGATGCGAAGTTCAATAGTAAGATGAAGGCTCTTTCGCGCAAGAAACTGATAAAGAGGGGGAAAAAGTCGATGATAGATGTCATATAATTTGGGTCTCTTGACAAAATTCCTTTCATGGCGGATGTTTACTACCAAAGCGATGACATCGGGGTTATCGAGGAGGAATTCTAGGTCATGAACAAACACACACTCAAAAGCGTCGAAAAACCAGTTTTTGTTGATCATTGGATCAATCACAAAAGGTACGTGAGGGAAAAAGTCAGAAATAAGCAGTTCGTTCCCATTCGAATAGCAAACAAAATGCAACTTTTTGAAAAGGCCCCCTTCAAATGCTGCGACAAGTATTTTAACCAGAGATATGAAGTTCTCGTTTAGAAAGTCGAGGACTCCACCAAAATGCTCAAGGATATGAAAGAAATAAGCTAGCCTCTCTACCGGAGAGTAGCCATGTACAAAACAATTTACTACGAAAAGACAAGGCAGAACAGTAAGTACTGTTGGAAGTGCTACCTGCCCAGAGCAGAAATGAACAAACCTATCAAGAAGCTGCATCAGTAAATCTTTAACTAATTGATTTCTCATCTGGTCTTGAAGAGCAAACACCGGTATTTTATCGTTCTTGAATACAAGTTGATTTAAAAATAGCATTACATCTATGAGGTAGTGTCGCATGACGAGTGTAGGAAGTTTTTCTTGTTCAGGGATGCAAGGTTGGAGAATTTTTAGTTCGACTGGTAAACAAAAACACTGAATGGCATCCGAACGGAGTAAACAAAGAAAAGAGCGAAGTTGTGCGATGCCAGTCTGTTCTACGAAGAGAAAGTGTATCCGAAGATGAACAGAAGGAGTATATTGAGAAAAAATATATCGCTAATTTGATTAAAGCACACTACCCTATCATTTTTTTCGAACTAATTATTTTCTATTTATAGAAAGCAAAGCAAACTGACGGAATATCTCTGCTAATTAATGAAAATAATGATGGCTGGACTGGTAAGTTGTGTGATGGGAGTCAAATTCAGGGATCATAGGGAGAGTGATGTTGTGACAGCCAGGTAGAAGCAGGAGTGTACCGAAAAAGGGGGCGAGCTTTGTGGGACCAGGCAGCCAAGATGTTGCCAGGCATCACAATGCATACAGTAGAAGAGTTCTAAGGAAAATTTCTGTCCAGAATAGGGCCTGATCCAACTCCACCACTTTTAATTTTGAAAACTGATACTTTTATGGAAAATTTTAGGCTGATTTTTTTACGGGAATTGTAAGGAAATACTCTGAAATACATCAGTTGCGAGAGTATTGTCGATGATTAGGTAATAAGGTGGTAAAGTAGCAGCAGTTTTCATTATTGCATTAATTAATCATTAAATATTAACACCGTCCCTTCCTAAGCAAAGCATGATCTAAGAGCGATACCTGTCGTTTGGTGAGGAGAAGAGGTATAAGTTCATACTGGTGGGAGATAGTAACGTGGGAAAGACGGCCCTCTTTTGGAGATTTACGGAGGGTGATTTCTTAGCTGAGAAAGAGACCCAAGTAACAACCATTGATTTTAAAATAAAAAACACTCAGGTGAAAGATAAACCAGTTAAATTGTACATTTGGGACACTGCGGGTCAGTAGAAATATCGGTCAATTGTGTCAACCTATTTTAAAGGCTGTCATGGGGTACTCCTCGTGTTTGATGTGACTCGAGAACAGTCTTTCGAGAACGCGATTACGCAGTGGTACGAGATTATAAAGGTCAAGGCGGAGAATGCGGTAGTGATGTTGATTGGAAATAAGAATGATTTGTAGAAAAGGGTTTCTTAGTAAAAGATTAATGACTGGTGTCGAAAAAACAGAATTCGCTATGTTGCGACTTCAGTGAAACTGAATTCGAACGTCGACGAAGCATTTGTCAGTTTGGCCAGAATTGTTAACGAAAAGTAGACTGGACCTGTGCGAACTGAGAGCTTTGCACTCGATGGGTAGGCATCTAAAAGTGTTAAAAAAGGGTGTTGTTGAAATATGAAATATATTGCTTTGTTTTTCGTATGTTTTTGCATCTTTCCATGTGGATTTTGATTCAATCCGCGACCAGTGTGCTTAGGTTGGTCGCGATGTTAAGTTAAAAAAATATATAGTTTAAATATCACTGGCTGAAAATAAATGAATTCAGACTCTCGATAGTCCTATAAAAGAATAATGTCATCTTCTTAGCACAGTAAGACTGTGGGTGTACCGACTGTGGGAAGGTATAAAAAAAGCGCGGAAAGAAACTGGGATAATTATGAAGGAAATATAGTTTTCAATCAGAAATTTCTTGACGAGCTTACTACCGTATTTCAAATCCCTCTTATTGACATATAGAGATGGTCAGAAAGAGTCAATAACGGCGGGTATACCTCCCGTGACTTTTTAAAAGGTCGAACAGAGGTTCTATAAAATTATGGAGGGGATGATGTGTCTGCCCTTGAGAAATCCGATCACAAAAACAGAGGATTAGTAAAGAGGAAATTCAAAAATAGTGGAGAACTAGTCAAAATTTAGACTCAGAATAGCGAAAGTTCGAAAAAGACTGTAAATTTAGAGTCAACAGATGTTAGCAAATTCAAAATCAGAAATCTCAAGGAAACCAGTGGAAAGGACTAGGAGAGCGGGTTAATTCATAAAAGCTTGAGAGGAAATCCTGTAGGAGGACGCAAAACATAAGTATCGAAGTTTGATTTATTCAACGAAGACAACGAAAACGGTGAAACGGAAAACTAAGATCAAATTGCTGATGAAAAGTGTTAGCCCATTGCAAATATGAAAGCTATTTTCTACGAGGCTCAGCCTCCTTGCTTGTTTGCGCAAGATATAGCTGAAAATCTCTACTCTGCGGGGTAGAAAATAAGTAGGGGCTCTGATTACACAATTCCAGCGGAAATCAATCCAATCTTGGAAACAGGACATTTGACAGTTCTGTAACAAATTAATCTTTATTTTTGTCCCTTGACTTCATTCAGAGACCTGGGAACTGGCTGGCCAGCTTTAAAAATATTGTCAGCATATGGATGCTGTCTCAAAGACCTGCATGGAATCAACGGCTTTACCAAACTGGAGTAGCTCTACGTTCCTTTTAATGAGATTTAGGATATCAGCGCGTTATCCTTCATTAATCGAGGAATTAGAGCTCTAGATTTGTAAGGGAACCGGCTTCCAGAGGACCAGTAGATTTACATAGAAATGTTGAGCTCAAAGTTTACAAAATAGAACAGTGGATGTTGGTTATAGCATGTGAACGTTAATGGGAATCCTTTATGGGAAAAACAGAGCATTCGGGATAATTTGATTGAAAATGTTGGATAGTCGATATTTGAGCTGTCGATGCTGGATGAGAAAATTGATGAGCTTTGCACTTATAAAAATGGGAGGGATGAAGCAGACTTGTAGTTTATTTCCCATGAGGGTTTAGAATACTCGAATTCACTTGTGAAGAGTATCAACTAGAATCAGAGAAATGGTGAGATTCAGGTAAGGGACTCGATAAAGCTGTATGCGCGATTGGCAGTTCAGGAGGAAGCGTAGGAAAACTAGGATTTCGATTTGGTGAGGTATGACCCGGAGCTTTTCAATGCTGAGTAAATTGAGTTCCTGGAAATTGAGCAGGGGGAACAATTTGCCGAAGATCTTTTTTGGGAGATGGGCTAGAATTTCGATATTGTATTCACTCACCTCGAGCACTTTATGCCGAGAAGACATCAGACAACAGTAGTCCTGGAAAGGTTCTTGCAAAAAAAAATCTACCCTAGTCCTACGGACCCCCAGACACTTACCCCGAATTAAATGGATAGCTTCTCAATGACCAACACCAATTTTACGAACAAGGTCTTCAGACCCAAAAGGAACTCTATCACCAAACTCAGCAAAATTAGGTCCGTCTCCAGAGAAATAGGCTTAACGCCCAACGATAGAACAGAAAGACGCAACCCAGACCAAATTAAAACTCTCAATGTTGACAAGTTGCAAGAGCCGACCAGCAATAGTGGTTCGACCAAATCCAGTCTCAAGGGCAAAGGTCCAACGATTCAGAGAGCAAACTCGCTTTCCAAGAAGAAATTCAGTGGTCTCATGAATGGGAAATCAAAGGCAAGTTATACTTTATCTTCCAGTGTTATAAACCAGGACAACTTTGGAAACCCAAATTTCACCCCTGCAATGTTAAATTCCTAATCAATAAATGAAAAATTTGAGGCAATGAAAAAAATAAAGGGTGAGAAAGATCCGCATCTAAATCGAGAACTTTCTTCTAAGGCTCCTTTAACATTGGATGAAGAGTCCCAAGTTGAAATGGAAAAGAAAGCTAAGATGATGGGAAGGCGTAAAATACTTCCTAATCTGAACCAGCAAACTCAGGGATCAAAGATAATATCGAAAATATTGAATCAAAGCGAAAACGCAAAAATGAAACTCAAGTGAAGCGATATGGTCAATATGATTATTAACTTAGCTCTGGTATATAAAATAAATAATTGTTCTGCTGACTGTAATAAATTAAATATTAACCTAATTGAAGGATTAACAATGAGGTTCGGTGACAGTTTGAGGGCGATGATGGTTCCTGAGTGGCGTGAATGCTACATTAACTATCGAACCCTGAAACTATATGTGAATTTGATAAAAGAAGTCGTAATTTTGTTGTAGATCGTAAAAAAGACCATTAAAAAAGAGTAGAAGGCCCCGATTAAAAATGGAAAAAACGCTAAGACTGGCTCCTTGCTGGAAAGCCAGGACGAAAAGAATAAAAATTAAAGTTACGGGGATCTCAGTGAAATGATACCCATTGAAACTGGGCATAAAATGGCTAGGGATGACTTACCATAAAAACTAAATCAGCTGAAGTAGTATAGCTAGGATCTTGACTACATTCTGGCTCGACTTAATAAAAATTTTTCGCAGTTTCTCGTAAGACAAATTCAATTAGCAGAGCAATTCACGCATATGAAATATTTAGAGTTGAAAGAAAAGTTTGCATACTACAAGTGGATCGCAAACTCTTTCAAAATGCTTAAATAAATCAAATAGGAAGATAAGACTAACATCAAGTTTCTTTCTTTATTGGAATACGTCTACCTGGAAAACAGTTTTCTCATTAAAATGTTTACAGTGGTTAGGGAAGGCGAAAGAAAAATTCTTAAAAAATATAAAAAGTACTCTAAAGGATACTCTGATATCTTGGAGTAGAGGCATCACAAGTTCAACCGACTTGAAAAAGCATCGCAACAACTCCAAAATTAAATGGAGGATTATTATGTGCAGTATTCGGAATAAAAATCTAAAAAAGCTAGAGAACACATAAGATCAATTGCAGCTGATAACGAATAACAGCATACTGACTCGTTCCTCTTTGGTCTTTGGGTTGGTGCAGGACTTGCGGTTCTTGGATTTATCATAGGAATTATTAGCTTAAATGGGATTTCATTGGATTCTCAAACTACCCCCGAAGGAGTGGAATTCACCAGGGACTTCCCCGTTTGGAGAGGGATCGCTTTTTTAGTTTTGTACATTTGGATCCTCAGCTTTGACACTTTTGGCTATTAAAGGGTGTTCATCAATCACCCTTTAATTTTTAAATATGATGATCATCACCACTCGACATCGACCGAAATGTTTAGACTGGCAGGCTTTTTTACGACGCTTTTTCTAATTTTATTTTTGATATACGTGCTGGAACTGACATAGATTGTAGACTGGGATGAAAATTTTGCGAGTTATAACCTAATGCTGTTTCTATTTGGTGCACTTCTGGTGTATTTTCTAATGCCTCTTCCGATTTTCAATCATAAAGGTCGAATCTATGTTGCCAAGGCGATATTTTGGTCAGCATTTGCTCCACTGCTAGGAGTAACTTACCCCGTGATATTTTTGACTGATCAGTTTGTTTCTTTGGCAACACCTATTTCTGACTTTGTGTACGCGGGTTGCTTTTATGCCGAGCTGGATCTGGCCAATCCCTAATCTGATAACCACTGTTTGCAGGAATCTCGGGCGGTGGTGACGCTGGTTGTCGGAGGTATCGCATATTCTTATAGAATAATGCAGTGCATGAGACAGGGATATGACAGTGATAGGTACATAAACACTCCTCCCTTTTATAACACTATAAAGTATACGCTGTCTCTGCTAACTGTGATAATTGCTTTTATATATAGGGGAGGGTCGGAACAGATATTTTCTTTATGGTTGGTGTTTGCAGGAGTAACAACTCTGTACTCTTACATTTGGGATTTGAAGATGGACTGGGGACTCCTCGACATGAACTCTCGGAATAAGTTTTTGAGGGACGACTTGTACTATCCAGCTCAGATGTATTACGTAATCATGGTGTCGAATCTGCTGTTGAGGCTTGTGTGGATATTGACGCTTGCTCCGAGTATAGTGGCACTGTTTGGAAATACACAGGTGTTTACTCTGGTGACTGGAGGGCTTGAGATTGTTCGTCGCGGGTGTTGGAACTTGTTCAGAACGGAAACATAGCAGATCAAGAACTGTGGAAAGTTTAAGGCTCTTCCTTAGACAATGTAAATGGAGCAGGAGTTGATTAAGGAATGCTGTGCTTACGAGGGGGAGTAGGTTCAGTAGGAGTTTGCGTCGCTGCAGCACCAGAAGTTAGGAAACGGACTGACGATGACCTACGAGACTATTTCCACCATCAAGGCGGAGTTTAGAGAATTGATAGACGTTTGGATCATCAACAAAAATGGCAGAATTTTCGATATCGACAAGGAGCACAAAACTACCAATCAGGATCTCGATAAAATCAGGGAAGGCATTGAAAACATCGTCAAAAATCGGAAATGATCTGAACAAAAATCGGAAATGTCTGAACAAAAATCGGAAATTATGTGACAAAAATAAAAAATTATTATCTGAACAAAAATATTTTGCATTCTTTTATCTGTATTAAATCACGTGTTGGATAATTTATCCATTCTTTTGAATTATAACTTTCCAGTATTCCAGAAAAATCCAGAACAAAGTTCTCTTAACCCATGAAAAAGTAGATGTAAAACCCGATTATAAGCCGCAAGCAAATGAAGAGCGTTAGTTTCATTTTCATGACAATTCTGATATTCCTGGCAGCATATTGCTATCAAAGAACGAATGTAAAGGAGAAGTTTTCGAAGTTATCTGACATATCTGACCGAACTTTACCGACGGTAAACTCGTTGGTAAAGACTAAATTTTTCAGAATAATAAGATTGAATGTTAATCAGGAGTGCTCGTTGATGATTATGAATCAGCTTTGCAAGACAAATTCTTGTACTGTGTGCAGATGCGATGAAGATGATATCCCGATCAGTTGGAGAAAAACCGACAAGGTCATTAGTTTCAGTCAGAAATAAGGGGGACTGGATGTGTGGGAGAGGCAAAGGGAGTCTAGGTAGTAAAAACAGAATAGGGAGTTTTAGGAGTCGGTGTTGTAGTTTGAAAGGGAGTGGATTTGGCACGTATAGGACGAGGAAAATGATAAGGGTGAGTACTTTGACATTGATGCCAATGTTGAATCATTTACTGCCTATAATGGTTCCAAAATATGGGATATGATCTATGGGGAAAACTGTTTCCAGGGCGTTAATAACTTTGACCAGATGTGTCAGTAATAAATAGCGCTGTACAAGGTGATTAGTGGTCTACATACCAGTATTTCCTCGCATTTAAGCAATTTGTATCAGAATTTAACGACAACCTTCGTGGAGTGGGCAGATTCTGGCACAAAAACATTTCATGTGAACCAATCAGAGTACGAGAGAAGAGTGCTGCAGCACCCGGATAGAGTGTAGAATTTATTCTTTCTGTACGAGATTCTCCTCCATTCGATCAAGAAAATAGAGCCCTACACAATTCATAACCAGTTTATCGTTTCTGACAGTATTGGAGATGACCTGAAGGCTACTCAGCTGCTGCAGCAACTGTACAGAGATATTGGCCAAGACTAATTGGTTCCATCTTACGATGCTGATCGTTTTCTTATTGAGAAGTTTTTTGATAAATCGAATCCCAAGGTCAAACAGTATCAAAAATACTTTCACAACATATCGAGGATCCTTAATTGTGTGTAATGCGAAAAATGCAAACTATTTGGGAAAATGCAGACTTACGGGATCGGAACTGCGATGAAGATCCTTCTGGGGTATCAGAAAAATTACAAAAGAAACTAGATAGTCGCGCTTTTTAACACATTTAACAAAATATCAATGTCAGTCGCTATATACTTTAGTAATAGACCGCCGAAATATGATAAATGGATTTGGTTGAAGATATACGCGAGTACAGTTGGATCTTTCGTAATTTTTCTGTGGTTTATCTCAAATATCAATTTGGAAGGAAAAGTTAAACGAAAGTTTAAACACGTTTTTCCCCCTCAAGCCGTATAGAAACCGATGATTAGTAATAAACAGAAGTAGTGATAATTTTCTAGTAAATTAATTTTTTTCTGCATGGTTTTTGGTAGAAAGTTTAAAAATATAAGCAAAATTGAAAAATCCAAAATGTTTTCGACTCTTATCAATAAAAGTCTTAGCTTGTTCGCTCGAAACAAGCTCTTCATCGGTGGAAACTGGAAATCTAACAACACTCTTCAATAAAGCGCAAAGATTGTTTCAGGAACAATCAACAACCTAAAGTACAATCCTCAAAAAGTCGGTAACATGAAAAGTAATTTAGATGTCATAATCTCGCCTATAAATATTCATATTCCCGTAGTCCAGAAGGAATTGAAACATCCTCACGTTAAAATAGCTGCTCAGAATGCATCCAACTATAACTTTGGAGCCTACACTGGGGAGGTAAGTGCCAAACATCTGAAAGATATCGGATTAGAATGGGTTATTCTCGGTCATTCCGAGAGAAGAACCATAATTCGAGAAAGCGACTAACTGATAGTTAGTAAAACTAAGCTTGCGTTGTAGAATGGGCTGAAAGTGATCTTTTGCTTTGGAGAAACGCTTGAAGGTATTGAAACGTCAATGTTTAGAGAGAAAGAGCGACAAAACCTGGGCTGTCCTCGAAAAACAATTGATTTCACTTCTAAAGGAACTTCCCTGCAAGTAAAACAAAGAAGCCTGGTTGAACTCCATTGTGCTTGCCTATGAACCAGTATGGGCAATTGGGACAGGTGTTTCATCAACTCCTGAACAGACGAGGGAAGTGTTTACTTGGCTAAGAAATAGATTATCGAAGTAAATAGACGGAGCTAGTCAAATCAGAATCATATATGGAGGAAGTGCCAATGGAAAGAATGCCAAGTAATACA
Organism: Longipedia americana; assembly: GCA_028571025.1. Taxonomy (NCBI): domain Eukaryota; kingdom Metazoa; phylum Arthropoda; class Copepoda; order Polyarthra; family Longipediidae; genus Longipedia; species Longipedia americana. The sequence goes on along the minus strand of JAOWAT010011127.1, from coordinate 26,336 downwards.
TAGACATTTAATCCGTCGACGGATTATTGGTGGGAGGAGCTTCATTAAAGCCGGAATTTAGCGACATGGTGGTAGTCTGTGATAAGGCTTGATTTTGAGCAGGGAATAGACAATCTTCCTGAGTAAAATTTCACAATTTAAATTCATTAAAAAGGATTTGAATCTGCTAAAAAGGGTTCGAATTTATTAAAAAGGAAAATTTATATTTTCCAATCAATTAAAAACTTATTATGAAACATATCTTGCTACCGATTGTTTGCCTCCTACTTGGATTAAGCTCGGCACTGAAGGTGGAGAAGCACGACGCATTTTGTACTGGAGATTTGGATTGTTAAACCTGGGCACCGGGCAACTGTGGGGGCAACCCGTATTTTAGTGGGTATTTCGGAGATTGCGTCTGGGGATTCTGCTCGTGTACCCTAATCAGCGATAAACCAGATGACTACCAAGCAGTACTGAATAGTCGGAGAAATTATTCTCCTCTTGGATGATTAATTCATCGAATTCGAAACATTTGATCTCAGAAAAGTTGAAAATTATTGATACTCTTCCAAATAAGAATTCTGAGTTCACTCTCAGGTCTATATTCGAACTTACATCCCGCCCAAGGTCAGATTCAATCCACCCAAAGCTTACTACTCTCCGCTGTTCATCGCTGAGTTTAAAAATAATTCGAACCCTTTTCTCCTATAAATTTTATCTTACTTACTCACCGCGAAAATTCTCTGTTTTTAGATCTATTTTATTGCATTATTTTTTTTGAAAAATCAACTTGACCTATATATTAGATGGTAGAAGTGATATAATTATTATAAGAGTGCATTTAATTGAGTGGTAATGAAATACAGGAGTCACCAGCGAAAACACCATCGAAGCCATAGATCAAAGTAACTTAACTCCGTCTACTGTTCAGGACTAATAAATACAAGCGATCGGAAAGAAGTGGAAGTCGTAGTTATCGGCGCAATAAAAAATACAAGAATAGTAAGTATTATAGAAAAAGCCGACACTATAAAAAGTATTATTCACCCTCATAATCGTCTTCCTCTTCCTCATCATCGTCTTCGCAGTCCGTAGTCAAATCCTCATCTGACTCCACTGCCCATCGAAGAAAGGCCCCGCACTTTCGGTTTAAAATTGGAGAAAAGCTGGGACACAGATATAAAATAAAAAAGCTGTTGGGTGATGGCACGTTTGGACGCGTGGTCTAAGGTCGATACCACGATAGAACGTACGCAATCAAGGTAGATGTCCGTCCTAAAGTAGATAATCAAACCGGTATAGAAATACATCGATTCTGCAAAAACCTAGAGAGCAATAATAAAACATATAAACGACCGGGATCAGTCCGACTCTTAGGGAATAGTTCGCTATGTCGAGTCATTCTACCATCACAGTAATTTTTGTTTGGTCTTTAAACCTCTCGGAAAGTCTCTCTACGATGTGATTAAAATGAACGACTATCTCGGGTTTCCAATTGTAATCGTGCAGTCTTTCTTTCGTCAGATATTGAGATCGTTGGCCTTTCTGCACAGGATCGGGTATACGCATACTGATTTGAAGCCCGAAAATATACTCCTTTAGGCTGAGTAATTGTAGGAGGAGGAACACCCCAAGAAGCCGGACTTAAAAAGATTCGTTCCCACTTCTGATAAAATCAGAATCATAGATTTTGGGGGAGCGACAAAGTATGATGACCACCACAGTTCTATCATTAACACAAGACAATACAGAGCACCATAAGTGATCTTGGAATGCTGCAAGTGGAATTAAATCAGTGATGTTTGGTCAATAGGATGCATTATCATTGAACTTATCACTGGAGAACTGCTTTTCGAGACTCATGCCGACCCTTAGCATCTTTTCATGATTGAGAAGAATTCGGGACAGCTCCCGAACTGGATGATAGCAAAAGCCACCCCAAAACTGAAAAAGCTATTTCTGGATGGAAGGATTAGCGAAGACCTGTTAGACCAGTAGCTAGAGAGCTGGGAAAACATCGGTTCAATGAAAACTGTGAAGTAGATATGTGATGGTCATGAAGAGTTGACGGACTTGGTCATGAAGTGCTTGGAAATAGATCCGAATAAGAGAATAACATGTGCGGCAGCTCTTTCCCATCCCTATTTCAAAGTTGAATATTGATGAATTTTGATTTAGATCGAGACAACACCTTCCTTTATACATTTTTGTTTGTTCAATTGCCGGAAAGTGAAGCTTGTTATGTCCTGTTGAAGGTCTTAAGACTTAAGTTAAGCTGAAGGTTCCCGAGTCCCCCCAAGCATAGTATTCTTTCTTTTTTTGAGCATCAAGAAATTGATGATAGGGCAAGAGAAGGGACGGTGTAATTTCTCAATGAAAAAGGGTATAAATAAAAAGTTATCATTTCTATTTCGAAACCTTTATCAGTCTCTCTCGGTAAAAAAGTTGTTTGGACTGATATTAATCAAATTATATCTCACATCATCTTCGGAATTCAAAGAGTATAGGCTATAGAATATTCGTTTTATTGCAGAGTTAAATTCCAGCACATTACTTGAATTTATTCAAATAATCACACCCACAACTGCTCTTTGAGCTTGGTGTGATAGCTGATTGCGGCTTGTTAAATAGTTGCAAGATTTATTCTAAAATAATAATTTTCTATTCGAAAGAAGAAATCTTCGATGGCATTTGTGTTCCGTAGCCAGAAATAATCTTATTTTGACGAAACTGCGATATGTTCTTTGAAAAACGATGTTACCAACCTGTCTAGCTTTCTAGGGCAGGACGAATCGAGTTTGTACACTGACGAATGCATAAAAAAACCAAATACCAGAAATCAAAACAGATCACCGTTGAAAGGGCTCACTTTTAACGGTAGTTCCAACCATGGGCTCGTCGGCAGACAAATTCCTGGCTCTGTACTTGGCAAAAATTCGAATATGGGGTTATCCACTCAGAATCTGTTAAATGCCCAGCTTTGTAAGTCTAAAGACAAAAAGTCCCTGCTTCCTCAAGGAACCAGAATGTAAAATAGGCAATAATAAGAGCAGAAGAAACTTGTGATGGAAATTCAACAGCAGTTCTAAAGCTCCAGGAAAAAGAATGCTTCTTAGAAAAAAAGAACCTATTCGAAGGAAAAACTGGTTCAAAAAAGGAATAAATAAAATCGAAGTCCAAGCTTGATGAAAAAATAACAGAAAAACAAGATTTTTTCTCGCAACTGGAATGTCGACAAAGTTGAAATGAATAACTCCAAAGGACGTGGCTAAGACTCTCCAAAGAAGAAAGTCTAGAGAATTGTCAACAAGAGTATCGAAAAGGTACTTGAAAATCGTAATTTTGGAGGTTTTCCTTCTATACCATCAAGGAAAATACAGCAAGGCTACTTGTTAGGAAATATTGACAATTTAGACACTTCTATCCCTGCTTCACCTGAAAAATTAAAATTGGATCGAAAAGCATAAAAAATGAAAAATTCAGGCAACTATTTCTCGTCAGCAAAGCTGCAACAGAGACACGTCGACAAAAATACTGAATCACTAAGCAGATAGTCTCAAGGTAAGATGAATGACAGTAATATCCTGTAGTGCTCCAGTGGTTTGGTAACGAAAGAGACATTTGCTAAATTAACAAAATTTTCCACCCAATAAAAGCAACAAAAAATTGGTAAGATTCCCAAGACCCTCGCCTAATTAAGCTCTAAAAAACTGCTAAAATAGCCCAAATATTTATAAAGTTAGGATTAGACCTAGGATGGGTGCTAATAGTAATATGTAGACGGGATGACTCCAGGCCCTGGAAGTTATGAGCTGAGCGCCAAATTCCGAAAAAATTTCAGAACGCACAAATTATAGCTGAATGACATGTTTATCAGCAGACAGCCGCGGTTTTTTAAAAATTAGATTCACTATCAAGAGATAACACCAGTTAACGATAAGCCGTAGTCATTTCCGACCAAAAATCAAGCATTTTTATCACACTCGTAGCGAAAACTTTCGAGCATAATTGAGAGTGATGCTCCCCCCGTTGGCTCTTACAACGATAGAAATACAATGTAACATATCGCAGTCCGCAAACTAATCAAGGGCTGCAACAGCAACGCTTTTATATCGAAAGAAAAAAGATTCTAGAGTTATGAAAATCGGTTTATGCCAGGTCCAGGTCACTATCAACTTCCAAGCAACAACATTAAAGAGTAGAAGAATGTGCTGACATATGCCTATCGCTCAGAAATTGAAAGGAACTTTCCAGATTTAAAAAAATAAGCGGAGAGTATCCAAAGACCAGAAAAATAGTCTGTTCTCCACTCACTGAATTAGGCTGTAACGAATCCGAGGGAACCAAGAAGACCGCCCTTTCTATCTTCTCAGAGTAGATTCTAGTAGACATAGGTGGAAGAAAAAGTTTATCCCGCAGCATCTATTGAGCAAAGAGTGGTGAAACCGAAGCCCATTCGACAACCATTCGACTCTTCATCTTCGAAATGCGAAATCTCGAGAGTTGGGGAGGGAGTGGGAGTGGGAAGCTACAATTTCTATGATAACAAATGGATGAAGAAGTCTTATAACATTATTTTCAACTGACGTTGGTTTCCAGGATCGTTTTCAGGAAAACTGATGAACTCCGGATTTGCCTTCGAAGCAATGAGCTTCCGATGAATTAAAAAAATTAATAATATAAAAACTTATAATTGATTATTTTGCCGAATAATGTTGAAAGTTTTCTTACTCGGGGTGCTTCTGATCACGATTGTTCAGTGTGAGGAACAAATGCATGAGGTAAGGCAGTTCTTAAGTAAGAGTATTGGTGGGTGGAATAAACTATAAACCGAATTGATAGAAGAAATGAGAGATAACGGTGAGTTCTACTCGATCGAGCAAACTGCGAGATAATATTTTGCGGAGCAGAAAAACGGAGATGCCCTCGGAAAGTTGCTTCAAGTCTAGACACAGATAGTTGCTGGAGTGAACTACAGACTGACATTTGCCAGGGAAGCCGAAAAATGTGCAGTCACAGTTTGGGTGGAGTTGAATGGGTAGGAAGTTCCAGCTGGTCAGTAGTGCTATGCCGCGTGATCTGAACTGTACAACATGGATCCTTGCTATTTCTTGTTTGTGCTATTTTGAATATTTGCATTTGTTATAAAAACATACGGGTGTAAAGAATGAAGATTTCGAATGAATTCTTTGAATGTCAGCACTTTCTATAATGTTTACACTCGGAAAGCAAATGAACAAGAAAATTCTTATTTTTATGATGTTGGTGGCCATTGCTTATTGCGAGCATGTAACTGACATTTGATTATGTAGGAAGTGGAATATGTGACAATTGAGCCCGAATTACTGCCTTAGCTAAGACGTAGGAATGACATTTCCAAGGGATAAAAATTCTCAGTTGAAGTGCTGTGGAAGGAGGGAATTGAGGTGGGAAACCTTGAGAAACTGGAGGAGGGACTTGTGCCAGGAAGTCAGTATAAGGGAAGTTTTGAGGACTTCCCTATTGGGTAAGATGGGCTGCCAGTTTAAATCGAGGATGGTATCGTGAAAGGAGTCAATTACAGGTTTACTTTCGATACTCCGGAGAGTGAAAAGGTACAAATCGTTGTCTTCAGCGATCCCTGGAGGAATACCTTGCAGGTCGAAAATATCAAGTATTTGACAGAATGATCTGTTTCCTCTCTGACTTTTTAACCCATTTGTTTTGTTGGCATTAAAGTCTATCCAAAAATACAGATGTAGACCAAATGAGGCATCGAATCCGCCAAAATAAATGATATAATATCTCTTACTGACTAGGTTATTTTCAGTATATCATTTTCCCCAATTTTGAATGTAATACAGTTTGACATAACAGCTATCGAAGGCATTTTCATTTAGTTATGAACTGAGTCAGATTTTGCAACAACTGTTGCATTCTCAGATGTATGTGTATTCAAGTACATAAATAAAAGCGATGGAAAGCCAACTGGTGTCTCTTACATGTCAAAATAAAAACTTGGCTCATCTTGTTCAACAATAACAAAAAAGTCTAAACGAAAGATGTGTAAAACTGATAACAGAGTGTCTTTTGCGATTGAGTCGGTAAAGTGTCCGTAAAACGTAGATTGAAGAAATAGTCAGTAATTAATATAGGAAATCTGTTTCACTAGCATTTGATGGCGCATCCTTCGTGCTTTATCAGCTACTGCGTGTTTTATATGCTGATTTAAAGCAATTCCGATTTTTTGTAGGGCTTTTCCCAGTCGACTTCGCTAGATAGACTCAAAAAAATAAACTGCCTTATAATGGGACAATTGGGAAGTGATCCTGGGTTGAACCTTTTGAAAACAGTACATGCTGGTCATCAGGGCAGCGTAAAGATTCCTAGTTTTGCTTACTGCGAAACTAATATGAAAAACTACTTTGCTATTAAATTTAAACCAATTGTTAAAAAAGTGTCTACAGGTCAGATGACAAATCAGGGTTCTAAGATCCCTCCACTCTTGATTCCAACTTCTAAGTCTATAAATTCCTCGAGATATTCAGCAATTTCACGGGAATAGAGACGAAAGGGGATAGCTGATATGAGAAAACTCGCGACTGGTTTGGGGTAGGGGTTCATTGCTGTGGAGCTTGGATCGCTGCTTGCGCATAAGAGAGTGAAGCAGGTGCAAGAATTTTCGGAGAATGAGGAATTCAGACAGAAGTGCATGGAAAAGATAGAGACGGATCGACTCAATAGCTCTAGACTGAGTTCACTTGCAGGATTTAATCAAACTGAGAATCAGAACATAGACAACGAAGCTAATAAAAAGTATTTCAGAAGAGTTTTGTTGTTGAATGCGAATGTAGTCTATAAAAGACTGATAAGATAAAGTAATAAGGACAGGAAAAATATAGATAAATAGAATGCTGAGGAATAGAAGGTTAGGATTGTGAGAAATTTTTAATACTTCCCGTCCGATATATTTAATCAGTACTATGACATGGTGGTGATGGGAATTATTAACGCGAACGACACTTTAGACCACAAATATTCAGGAACCGCAGTAAACGAATTTGCCCTATGCGGTTCCTTAAACCAAAGTAATGGTGACTTGTATTGTAATTTGAAACCCCGTTTGGTTTCTTTTGAGAAGATATTTTTGACATTGATGGAGAAAAATGCGCAGATTTCGGAGTTGACTCATCTGACAATGTTGATGAACCGAAATAAGGAAAACACTCCAAATTGCTACGAAATGCAAGAGTAGACTTTGGAAGTTACCGAATAGAGTACGATCCCGAGTGATAAAACCATTTAGAGGTATAAAAAAGTTAAAAGTACTGAATCCAAGGGTAAATTGGAAAGAAACTCCTCGGGAGGGTATAGTCTGTACAGAATAAATTCGATAAAAAACATCCAAAATGTAAATAATAGTTGTAAGTTGTCCCGTGATCAGTTATTAAACAGTAGAAGCGAGGCCGATCATGTTTTACTTACGATCCAAAAAACCTTGAGACTACTATTTGGCGCTGGCAATTCCTATGGGCTTTCGATGTAATTCAGATCGGAGAGTGGGTAAAAAGGATGGCTGAAGTCTCCAGGAGTAAAATTCCAAAAACAAGAGGTGAAACATTCTAACGCCAATTCGAGTGGCAAAAAATATCGTCATCAAAGATCTCACAACAAGCAAGAATTCGGAGTTATCTCTGCTGGCAACAATCTTTTTTATGAGTATTAGAGCAATATACTAAGTTTTCTCGGACTCTATCTTCAATTCTCCCAGTCTAAATCCACTCCTTACCAAGCAATTGACGTGCTGCTTCCCTTTCTCTTGCTGATTAAAAGACAGATATTATAGCTCTCTCACCCATATCTGCACGGAAGAAACTGCACCAGTCTTTAACAAATCTATTAAAGCAGACGGAGCAGGGATTTCTTGGACATCAAAACAAGCAGCAATAAAACGAGCAAATTCGACAAAAGCAAGTAACTGTTTCGTAGAAATGAGAAGAACACGACAATGCAGTCTCCGGGTGTGAGGACAAAACAGTCGTTTTCTCCTTGTAAGCATCTGAACAAGGATGGGAGTGATTCAGCGAGGGGAGAAACTGCTCTGGTGTATTGTCAGAGAGATCTACTGGGGCGATATTTGCATGTGATTACTCATCTGCTAACGAACAACAAACACGTGGAGAGGCTACTTTCTAACCTTTTCCTCAGGAATGTTTATTTCATGGAGTTGGTGGAGGAGTATTTGGGGTTTTTGTTGAAGGAGGGGAATTGCCAACGATAGGTCATTCTGGTTCTTAAGTTCTACAAGAAAGCACTCTAGACTTATCACCAGAGAAAACAGAGGAACCAGGACAGTAAAACCTTGAGACTCATTTTCCAGTATATCGGGAACCTGCTCTGCCCCAAAAATGGATGTATATCAGATTTGCTCATTCGAAACTAGTAACTGATATCGCCCTGGAATCTGGCATCCACTCAAAACAACGCAAACGTATCTTTCAACTAGAAGCAGAGTTTTAACTAAAGGTGGAGTTTCAATCAAAGACAGGCTGCCGATGGTGCTTGGAGTCAGCAAATGGACCTGTATCTGATGCACGAGGTGTTGAAATTTGTGTCTGAAGTATACTACTACTGCGAAGACGAACTATCAATAAATTTGCTGTAGTAAGATGTTGCCCCGTTTTACATTAAGTACTCGATCATGAATTTCATAAAACTCTACTCTTTTTTGACAGTTCATTAACTGGCGAATTTACAGGGAGAGTATGCGGGGTCCTCGAGTAATGAAAACCTTAGCTAGACGACTTTTTCGAGTCATGCGTTCATGATTGACTTTTTGAAAGTTTTGACTAACATTTCGATCAATAGAACTCCAGAGATCTCGAAGAAGTTCCGCCAGTATAGAGTGCTGTAGTTCTTTATCAGATAACTCGAATTGGAATTTTCAGTCGACAACAACATTGCAAAGTACATGAAACAGGTGCCAAAAAACCTGGAGAAAAAGTAAGAATCCGATCCCAAGAAAACAAAACCACTTGACCTGAAGTTCACCACACAATAGGGAAAAGGCAAACGTTCTCATACTACAAATACCATAAACCCTTCTCAGAAGCCAGTGATTCCAGGCTTGAACCTGTCGGGCGGTATATTTAAGGGCAAATAGGTTGATAAATAGTAAGAAGACAGTTTATAACTCCCTTCCCACAACGAACAAAGTTATAACAATGAGCAGTATGAAAATAATGGACCATCGTAAAAAGACTCAAACTAGGACGATGATAGTGAGTAAGGTGTCTAAATACCTTCTCTGATCGTGGAAACAGCTCACAGCAAAAGAACTAAGATTAATATTCCCACTTTAAAGGTACCTACACCCTAATCGTCTCAGAGTAGATCTAAGGCCTCGAATAATAAATATTCTTTGGAGGGGCTAGCTGAGAAATAGATGCAAAAGAAATTTTAAACGAAGAATTAAAGGACAGAAAAATCGAACCAATCAGCCAAAATTTCAGAATTAAGTCTCGATCTCGGAAACATAGGGAGAGTGAATCTGAACAGAGTTCAAGACGCACCCCACTCTTCAAAATAGTCCGAAAAACAGGTGATATACTTTGCTTAGAGGAAAATAAGGAAAATTTACGCGAATAGGACATTGCATGCGTAGTCGGTTCTTTTGCTTTTATCACTAATTCTTCACAAAGGTCTTTTGGATAGCAATTACTGCTAGCGTAAGCCAGTATAACAAGGAAAAATAAATGTCTTGCACATTTTACATTTTCACCTGAACCACCCGTCAAACCGTTCCATTCTACCAATTCTTGGATAGGCCGTGAGTCTGATAAAACCATATTTGGCAGGACAAAGGTTATTGAAGCTGTTGGTGAGTTCTTTCACCGATATATCTCACTATGAGGACTGGAAAAAAATAAGCAAGGGTGCATATGGTACGGTTTATGCCTGTCGGACTAGATTGCACGAGCCTCAGTAGGTGGCAATAAAGCAAATGAATTTTCCGAAGACAATTTACTAGAGATGCGTACTTCATGACATTTTTGCGGAGATTACCTGTTTGTAGAATTTCAGACTGGATCCTCGGGTCACGACGATGTACAACTACGGAGTGGTAGATAATACCTACGTAATTATAATGAGAAAGTATGAGATGTCGCTTCGAGATTGGTGCGTCGAAAGGGCGGAGATGAGAAGTCAGGAGAAATAGAGGCAGAAGAATCAAAAAACGAACAGCAGACACAAGAGTAAAAATGAGATGTCGTTTGTTAGCAATGGATGGGGGTTGGGGACGGTTCTTTCGATTTACTATTAGATCCTCAAGATTGTCAAGCTTTTGCATGATCACAACATCACGCATTACGACATAAAGGGTGACAACATTTTGCTGTAGTTTGACAGCAGCTAGAAAAGCAAGAATATTTATCTGTCTACTCCTACGAAGGTTGTTTTTGGGGACTTTGGGGAGTGCAAGATGTTCGAAAATTAGAAGGACGAGCTCGATATGAAATCCAGAGGGACGGAGTGCATCCAATCTCCCTAGATGGTCACCTTTTCAATGCATAACAAAAGGTAGGCCGATAATTTCGACAGAAGGAAAAAAATTGGCACCACCAAGGCGTCCGACATATGGTCTCTCGGCTGTCTTCTCTACGAAATGATCACTGGGGACTACCTCTTTTACAATCAGGACTGGTTTAAGTTTTTTGCAAGAGTCTGCAGTTCCACTTCGTAACTTCTGCTCTAAGAAAATTACAAAAAACTAGACAATAACTTATATGTCATAGATTTTTTGAAGTACATTCTGATCAGAGATCCTCAACATAGACCGTCGATAAACAACATAATTGCCCGTTTCTAAAATCTTTACGCTTTGCTGGTTCCAAATCCCTAACCGGAAACAACAGAGATGCTTCCTCGTTCACCAATCACTTTCCAGCAGACTCTGGATGGACTACTCGACGAATATATCACATAGCTTAAGGATGCGAAAGATGCACTTGAAGTGCATGGAAATCACTAAAGCTCATAAAGAAGAATTGCATACCAGTCAAACCGATACAAATTGCTTAAGATAATGGAGGATATATACTTTTGTGATGCTTAGTATTTCGTTTCATCCACGACTAAGATTCGAGAATAAGGGATTACTCACGTGATAACTAGTCTTAAATAAGTTCCAAAAACTTTTTTGACTCTAATAATCCCTAGCAGCTGTAAGTAGTCGAAAACACTTGCGTCTCAGCTATGTCCCAGGATTTCAGACATTCTGAGATAAGTTTTGTTGTTGAAGGGTAAGCTTTTATTCGTGAATGATCGAACTAACTACGCGACAAACTTGCTAATTTTTACTCTAAGTTACTGGTTCAGGTGTTCGGTATACGAGACGTGGTGTCTGATCAACAACCAGATTTTGCTATTTCCAACTTTTACATCCGATTTGGAGCATTTGTCGGGAACTTTGCACCGTCTGAATAGGATCTAGGACCATATATAATTGTTGCCAAAGTTACAATGTATATGCGGAAGTGTGACGATGATTCTCAAAAGGAAAATGCCGGATCGGAAGGGATAGTACAGGATTTGCAAATGCAAGAAAAGACTCAAAGATAGGGAGTAGGGCGAGTGTCCCTCTCTGAGCTGCAGCAATTATATGGACTTCCTCAAGAAGAGGTACAACATCGGGTGGGACCACATCAAGTGGTCTTTACTGCCGGAAACCGCCTTTCTGACTGGGCCGTTCAGCGAAGGTATCGTTTGCAAATAACTTAGGAGCTGTAAAGGATCCTCTGAGATCTCAGCTGATATTAAATTCCTCGTTGCCGAGTGAAAATATGAATGAGGCTGGCTCGGTTTTGAGAAACTGGAAAGTTTTTAAGTGTCGCGTCTGTTAGATGTGGATGGTTTCCATGAGTTCTGGAGGCGATATTTGGGTGGTGATGAACAATCAGATAAAGAGCATCCGACAGGGGATAATGATTCCAAATGCTCAGCAGAATTTCAAAATGAAAACCCCCGCTCTCAACTACTACACGCTGTCTAAACTCCATATGATTTAACAATGAACTAATTTTTCTCCCAAATATTAACTCATCCAATTAAACCAAACCTAAAAATAATCAGTCATTTTCAAAGTTAAAGTTAAGTGATAAACAGTTCGTCATATTTTTTCACATCAAACCTAGTGACTCCAATTACCTCTTCAAGTTTGGTTAAAGTTGGGTTCTTTATTTCAGAAAAGGTTGCTCGAGAATTTGGGTGATAGAAATTCTTTAATCAGGATTAGCTTTTAACATTTGTGAGACTAAATCTGAACACTGGAGGGAAAATTTCTATCCATAGGATACTTCGCTCTGGGTTAGTTAAACTATTACGTTGATTAGCTTTTTTCGACCTTATTTCCGTGATAAACTGTAAAAAGGAGGCTTTCCAGTCACCATTTCGTAGGATAGCACTCCGAGACCCCAGATGTCGTTTGATTAGTCATAGCTTTAGCCTGACATCATCTCTGGAGATGTGTATCCTAGGGTTCCCGTAAAGGTCATTCTTCGATCTTTGCAAATGGTAGCTGATCCAAAGTAGCCAAGTTTACAAACGCCCTAAGTAGTGAATTTTTTTTTACATGAGTCATATATATGTTCTAAGGTTTAATGCTTCTGTGTAGAACATCGAGTTATTGGATATCCTGTATTCCTTTTGCTATTGATGTGATGTTCGACGCAATTTCCTCGGTTTGTAGGACTTTGTTAATTTTCATGTGAGTATACAGAGTGCCTTCCTCCATATGTTCTGAGATTACGTATACGTGGTCTTAGTCGTCAAAGACTCCGTAAATCTTAACTACGTTAGGGCTGTCGATCATCATTTGAATTTTCAGTTATTGAATGAAGGAGTTGATTTTTTCAATGATACATTTTTTCTTTATTTTTTTCAAGGAAAACAAATGTTTGGTTTTCAAATGACGAGCAGGAAAACATTGTTATCCGTAGTTTTGATTTCCTTAACTTTTGGGCAGGCCGAGTTCGAAATTTCTGATGCTTAATTTACCTTCTGGAAAATGGATTTCTCTGACTCCTGATATCTTTAGAGAAGGTCTACTTTTTTGCCCCTGTTTTCTAAAGCCAAAACTGCTTTCCAAATTGGAATTGCTGTCATTTTATGGATGCAAGAAAGGAATGGACTGCTGGTGATCGCTCGAAGTAAGTCTTTTAAAATACCGATTATCATTGCTTCTAAAATTGTGAACTCTTTATTCTAATTTTGATTTCTACGTTGCAAATGGTGGAAATTTAGCTCGTGAGATATACTGTCTCGTGTTGCCACCGACAGCATAGGCATTCCCTATCGTCGCTCTCAAATTCTTTATGTTACCATTTTGGATATGAAGTGTCTATTTGTGTTTGGGATTGAACTTTGGGGTTAATGCAAGCAGAGAATTTTTCTAATTATCGCTTTAACTGACTTGGGCAAGCCTTTACCGACCATGAGATTCTATTTTCTTTTTCCAGAACTTTTTTCCGGATTTTGCGTCTCTGACGGGACCCTTAGCAATGGGTATGGGCGGTATATTTAATGCAGATTGCTAGGCAACTTCATTTGGTTAATTTTTATTTTGAAATCTTTCGTACGATAGATATTTTTTCAATTTTGGCTTATCATTTCGCTGTTATTCTGCCTAACATTCTTTGCTAGTGGGCAGAGAAGATTGACTGTTAATACTATTTGTACTTTTAATTTATCCGTTTCGCGATTTTCTAGAGTTAATACCACCGAAGTTGATCAATTTGCTACTGGCTGTGATAGTGTTTTCTTAGCCTTTGTAAATTTGCGAGATATGCGCTTTTTCCTTAGGGTTTTCAGTGTTCATAAGTGGTTGATCCGTCTGATTCATCGTTGGTCGAAGAATGGAAGAGGTGAGGTACGAATTTTCGCATTTAAGGCTGCAGCTATGTTAACTCGGATGCGGAGGTGCTTGTTGAATTTATGAATGATTTCTTGGCTGGTCCATGAGATCAGAGCATTATAGCTATGTCTTTTTGGGGTGAACGATCAAACTATTGGCTACTGAACCTGGATAGCTCTGGTTCTTTGGATAGTAGTCAACTGAGTTCAACTTATCATCTTTTTTTGGTGACTGCATTCGTCTTTTTTTTAGAGAATTTTTTTGTTTTACTAATATTAGAGTTCGAAAAACGCTCTGTATTATCTTTAAGTATATAAGAACAGGCAACAGCAAATCATATTATTGTCCTAAGCTGTGCTAGATTTTTGCTCCGGTTAAACATCACTTACACAGTTTATTTGAGTGTGATTGATACCTTGAGAAAATCTGATTCATACACATATTTATTTTTTTGATGATTTTTAATAATTCAATTGAATAAATAGCTAAGTGGTTAGGTCGTGTATTGAAGCGATCGAAATTTTTATTGAGACTTGAGGATGAAACTACACATTCAGAAAAAATATTATTTTACTAAGTTTCCTACCCAGACGGAAATTGCCAATTAGCATCCGAATCATGGAAACCTATTGGGTCGGAGTATCAAACTGCTGAAAATCATGAGATTTGTCTGTATTGCATAGCTTTTTGGTGATGAAACTAATAAAGTGTTAAAATTTGACTTTTTGGATTTCTAATTTCACGGATAAAACTTCAAACCCCTGCCTAAATTTATTAATACAAACTTTCCCATAATTTTCATAAGATTAACCTTAATTAGTTTGTACTGAAGACGCCTATGACTAGTTCCTACAGAAAAAGTGGAAGTCGCCAGTCACCAATTGATGAGTTTTCTGAGTTGCGAGAAGGAGTGAATCATGAAACGTCAGTCCTTGTCAGTGACTATGACGGCAATAACCGGAATGGATATGGTGGTAAAAAATACTAAAGACTCAACACAACCAGCAACACAACCAAAACAAAGTAGCACTCGTAGAAAGTCAACCAAGTGGTCAATCTTTGCTAAAACGATAGGCAGGAAACTGTTGGGGAATTCAAGCAGATCATGGATGCTGAAAAAGAAATTTTGGATCTGTTAACCGGAGAAAACAGTGGTTTCAGGAGTAACAGCAAGTATAACGAACATAGGCTTGGACGGGGAAGTGTTCGAGATGAGAGCCTGAGGGATGTTGTCGGCAATGACTTTACATGGGAGGAAATTGAGAATCTAAGGGGACTTGACAAAGATGAATTAGTCAGGAGACTGATAGAAGCACTCAGATTGTATCGTAAGGAAAAAAACAAAAGAATATGGATATAAAACGAACTTCGAAGAATACTTGGTGTCAATGTTCTACCCGAAAACATCAAGGAAATTAATTTTGATAAGGATGGTCTTGAAAATAGAGACCTAGGAAGTCCTATCAAAAAGAGAAAGGAAAGTCCATTCAAAGAGTTTGTAGAGGATAATGAAGGCAGCTCCTACGGAAGGTTTACGAGTCCGAAGAGTAAAAACAGATTCGGAAACCCGATCCCTTCCTCAATTGTTCTCAATTCTGATGACAAAATCTATGTGAAAGAATCGTATAAACCGTTAAGAGGGGAAAACTAAGATATTGGTGAAGTCGACTCGCCATCGATGCAGAAGAAGGTGTCAACCGGTTATGGAGAAAGAGTCAGTTTTAATCCCGAAAAACATGAGAGTCGACAAAACAGGAAGAACGATGCGTAGTCAAGCATCAGGAGAACGGGTAAAGTGAGAAGAATAAATACGATTGCAGGAGACCAGTAGGGCATTATGGACTTGTGGCAGCAAGGGGAAATGATCAGACAATAGACTCTGAAACTGCTCAGAGTAAAAGGGGATCAGGAGTACAGTAAATCCTACGAAGTTCCAAGTAGGGGCGCGTGTCCATTGTAAAAGAAGGTAAGGGAGAGAAACGGTTATGTGAATGAGCTTCAGGGGCTAAAGCAAGATTCTAAATTCATTCTGTAGAAAAGTAGGAAGCTGCAAAATGCGACTTCTCAAGAGTCGTTTCCTTCTCCTGTTGACTCAAGGAAGAACCTCAATAGAGCAACATACAATTGATTTTATGGTTGTTTATTTATCTTGTACGTATCTGCGGGAACGTGACAGGAGGAGTAAAGCTGGGAATTAAGGAATATATATGAGTATAAACATAAATTTGCGTCAAGAAATGTAGTACCCCAGTAAGAACCCTATCATTGCTATAAAAAAGATGAGCTGACGATTCAGGACGCTATTGGTGCTCTTGAACTCCTAAATTTAGTTTATTTTGTCTTGGATAGTATTTATTTATTTTTCATTTTTTCGAAGGAGCTCATCGTAAAGGACCTATTATTTCATCGAATTTATTTCGACTTCTTCACCTTCGGCGTATTTTTTGTCCTCCTCATCAGAATGGAGTAAAACTGAAACTGAGATTCTCTTTTTGTGAAAAAAATCCACATTCCTATTCGCAAATTATGGCTTTATACCCCAGTAAACTTCGAACATATCGTTTTTAATTTTGTTCAGATCGAAACCTTAGTTTAATAAAAGTTTGATGTTTATTTCTTGAGTACGGTTTTCATCGATTTCCCCTTAGAAGGGGTGGACAGAGTACCTTTCAGGGGTAGTAGACTTGATTTTGAAGCATATTGTGGCAATTGATTTGTTGCATATTTTTAGTTCGCTGTTAGTGAGATATCTGATATTAGGACTTCTCCTGTGAACAAACGTTATTTATTCGCAGGAAAGAATCACGTTACAAAGCCCTAAACTTTCATGAAACTAGACTGAATCACGACCTAATCGACTTTTCTGTCTCACTGGTCTTTGTCGGGTTTAACCCCACATTATAGAATAAAAAAATACGGGACTCGAAGAAATATTAGGTTGATAATTCATGGTTAACTGATATGCAAAAAAAATAAGGTCGTACTTTAGTCAAAGTAAAATAGGACTCTGCTCATTGTGTTAGTGCCTCTGCTTAGTTACCCGTTTTGTTCTTTAATTCCCGGTAGAGAAGTGCCAACGCTGTAAATAAAGCGCAAATTTAGTATAAACCAAACACACTGAAAATGTAAGATTAATCTTATTTAGATTTCTGTTACCAATATGACTCGCAAAACCGATCAAGATCTGAGTCAGAGCAGTTGTAATATTGCCGATTGCCATGATCAGTGCTGCATAAAATCCTAGATATGCAACCTTATGCCTCCGCGGCAGAGATTACGTCAGTGAAACGGTGACAAGTCCTGCCAGCAAGTTGAAGACGCCTCCAAGCAAAGCACCAATTAAGCTGACAGCAATGAAATAGCCAGCCACACCAAGATTAGCGAATTTCAAAGTCGCGAAGAGTAAAAGAAGCACGAAAATAACGGGTGAAAGAAGAGCGCCTTTGAGGCTAACTGAAGCGAAAATTCTCCCCAAGATGACAGACCCTAGAATGCTAAATATGTCATAGAAAACAGGAATGGTCTATGCGTACTCTTTCATGTCGATATTATCGAAATAGAGTGGGAGCTGAGGTTAATTGGTAAAAGTACCCAAAACATGATTCCGTAGATGACGGACTTCGATAACGCAAATATGATAGCATAAAAGCCTACAACGGGATCAGTGAAGATGACTCTGATATCGGGGCCATGGGGCTCTTAAATCACTTCATCTTCCTACATAGGCCTACTTAACTCCTTCATTTACCTGACCCCTTATCCGTCTTAGCCCTACTGAAAAACAGGTATTTGTTAGACTCGCAAGTAGATCAATAAGGCGTTGATGGCGATAAAAATCGACGAGAGCCATATTGCATAATACCAGGGTT
The DNA here is from genome assembly GCA_028571025.1 of Longipedia americana. Classification (NCBI taxonomy): domain Eukaryota; kingdom Metazoa; phylum Arthropoda; class Copepoda; order Polyarthra; family Longipediidae; genus Longipedia; species Longipedia americana. The sequence continues at coordinate 8,594 of JAOWAT010011127.1, read as the reverse complement.
GCCGGTTGAGAACCATGAAATAAGAGAAAAAGTATCCTATTATATTACCTACATTAAGGCAAGATGCCCAAATTCCTAGTTGGACTGGATGTTCTTGGTGGTTAAACTCGGTGTGAATCAGAACCAGTAAATTGGGCCAAGTGTAGGATTGTAAGTACCCATTCAGCATCATCATTAAGAAAACAAGGAATTTAGCGATCGCCGATGGAAATATAAGTAAAGGTAGAATTGCGTAGTCAATGGCACAGCCTACCATTCCCACTATTAGCGCGGCTATTGGCTTTTTTTGAGGATATAAAGCGTGTAGGAAGTGACCTATCCCCAAGCTCATCAACATAGCGCTATCCAGAGCACCTATCTCTCAGAAAAAATACCCAAGTAAATATCCGAGACTACCAAAGCCTTGCTTAGACCGTGTTTGCTGGAAGAATATGTGGTTCTTAGAGAGTGAATGCTGGCATAGGCGAAGAAGGATAATAGAAATATTTAGAGGGCCGGAAAGTCATAGTTTTTCATTTTAAACACTTACGGTTGATAGTTAGCGTGGTGGAATATACAAATTGATTAGAGCAATTTCGATGATTAAAGAGTAAAAATACTTTTATAAAGACTTATGAATCAGATAGCCCACTAGTCTTCTTTTTCACTCATGATGATGCTAGTTTTTCCTTTCGTGCTTTTTAGATTCACACTTTTCTTTATCATGGAACTACTATTCTATGTTGAAACTTGACTGCTATTGTTATTTTTGAGCATACAAGACTTCTTTAACTACTCCTCTTTGGAGGAAGGGATCTTATTCAAGCTGCCGAGGACCAATGATTCTGATGAGCCGCTGTCCTTCTCATGATAGGACATGTACAGTATGTTGTCCTGTCTACCGAACTCGCATGAAGATGACATTTTGTCAATTTCAGACCCGCTGTGGAACGAGTTGTACATCACCGGAGCAGTATCTTTCTTCAGAAGACGGGGCGGTTTTAACTCCTCAGTCAGGGCTTTTGTATAAATTCGATGAAAATCCTAATATCGAACGAAGCCTGCACTTCCCAAGCTACAAGCCAACAAGTTGAAGATATCTAGAATTTAACTTTCGGGGAAATCTGGACAATATTTTTTAATGAATAGGATGAAGGCTTATTTGTTCATTTTCATGCCTTCCGTAGCCATTTTCTGGTAAATAGTTTGCAAAGTTTGGCCTTTGAGATTGATAACTCCTTGCATTTTTCTGAGGGCATTTTTAAGTTTGTCCTTTTTGGAAATTTCATCAATTTTCGCTTCTTTGTATTGGGAGAGGATCTAGCTGTGACTAGAGCTTCTCATTTTATCGGTTTCAGACTTAGCTTTTAACATCGTTGGGGACTATAGTGGGACTTCACTGCATTTCTGGATCTTGGATTAAAGTTCATCAAGGGATACGGTTCCATCTTGATCCATATCAGTTTATTCAAAGATGTACTGGATTTAGTATTTGTTGATGGCGGGGTCCAGCCATTTCAGAAGATCCTGAAACTCCCCCAAGGTGAGTTCGGATTTGTTGGATAGGAAGCTGCTGAACTACTCCATAAAACACGGGTCCTTCATTGTTATTTGATTCCCCAGAGTCACCAAAATATCTGACATTTTCTGCTTCATGCACTTCCGCTCTTCGATGTAATCGTTAAACTTGTCCTTGAAAATTGGGTGAGAAAAGAACTCAGGCCAGTCTAGCCTGTTTTCCTACTCGACTTCTAAGCATCTCTTTATGAAACTTTTCGTAACTGGTGAAAGGGCAGACTTGGCTTTAACTTTATTTGTTTAAATTTTATTGATGAGAGACTGGTGGTTATCACCTTTCCTGAACCACGGACACTCCCCATGAATTAGTTCGTAAAAAATGAGTCCGATGGTCCAGATATCGGCTTTAGATGTATATTTTTACCCCTTTAATGCTTGGAGAGACATATAAGTCAACGATCCAGCCGGAATGTCGATGCAACATTTGTTATGGAGGTTTTTTTTTGAGACTCCAAAGTCGGCTATCTTGATGCGACCCTTTTTGAGGAGAATATTTTCCGGTTTCAGATCCCTGAATAAGAGAAGTATGGTACCTGTGGGTGATGTTCCTCTTGACGAGGGCTTTGATTCCGATACATATTTCAGTGAGAAGCCTGGTAGCTTTTTATTCATCGAACCACTGCTATTTTTTGAGGTATTCCCTGAGATTTCCGTCGCAAAGTTATTGGATAACATAGTAATTATCACTGTCTTCGAACATTTCGATGAAGCGGACAATGTGTTCAGATTTGGTTTGCATCGCGACTAGTTCTTCTTCGAAGGACTATTTCCTTTGTTCGTCCATTTCGACTGAGGATGTAGGAATGGGTACTTTGAACTTTTGAGAGTAATTTGGCAGCGTATGTTTCACCGGTTTTGTTATCTACTGCTTTGTAGACCGTAGCGAAGTTTCCCGAGCCGAGTTATTGACTGAGGTTGATCGTGTAGTTGTTGATGGCTATTTTGCTCATATTACTAATTATCAAAATCACCAAAAAATGAAAATTATTGTTTCCTTGAACGACGAAAATTTATGGATAAATTTAATTGCTGGGACCAGTTGCAATGTCCCATATTTGAGAACTATGATTGGAGAAAGAGAAAAAATAGGGGGCATTTGTCAATTTCTGTCATTGCTTCAATTTGAAGTCGTTTTGTTTACCGTTGAGAAATAATTGAAATGCTACTGGAAGGTGGGTGATTCTGGCGAGCTAACTTCTTTTTCCTGTTAAACAAGAAATCAGATGAAAGACGGATAAATATGCTTTCTTGAATGAAAAACCAGTCTAAGTCGATCGAAAAGAAGGAATATTTTTTGAAAACAGTGTTTATTTTATCTGTCTATCTATTTTTTGAAAATAATGTAGTAGAGAAAATAGGTGAGTCCACTGGAACAATTGCTAGGCAAACGGGTCAAAATAATATCTCCCGATCAACGGGTGTTCATAGGGACACTGAAGGGAATCGATCAAACGCTGAATTGCATCCTAGACTAGGCATAAGAGCACATTTACGGCGTTTAGGAAGATGACATCAAGGCGCAATCTTTGGGGACCTATTTGTTGAGGGGTGACAATGTTGCAATCTTGGGGAGATATGCTGATCCAGACTAGGAAGACAATGATTGAACAAAGATATTATTTTCGTGTTATAGTGGAGAAATGTTAGGGGTTATTTATAAAAGTTAGCCAGTCATGGGTTATGCATGAACTTAATACATTGATTAAATCTGATATTTGTAAGAAATTCATACCTCAGAATAATTTGATATTTTCAATGAACACGGAATAGTAGAAGCCGAAACCTTAGCCCATATACTCAAAATAATTGTTTGTAAACTATAGAAATAAAAAAGGACAAGTTTAGTCAGATAATAGATCAATCCTCTCAAAGCAGAAGTCAGTTATAGTATTTCGTCAACGCATTTCAGAAAAGAATTGATGCTGAATTTTCATATGCAAAAAATTTATAGAGCGTGGGCAGAATCCTCGACAAGTTCATCCAACCAGGCACTGAAAAAGCATCTTCTTACGTATGCTCTGCATTCAAGGTGAACAACTAGCAAAGAGCCCGTCAAGCTCGAGAGCTAGGATAGTCTTTGAAGACATAGATTCTGGAAATGGCAAGCTAACTACTCCGAGACCACAATACGTAGACCAAAAAAATATAAAAATCGGTGAAAAAGCTGAACAAATAACTGAGCTATTTTGAGGACACTTACCAGCGAGCTCAAAACAACTTCAAAGAAGTGAGCAAGTAGACAGAGGAAATGATAATTACGAAGAACATAGTCAAATACACTAGCGAGTTACCTCAGTAGAAGAAGAACAAGGTGATAAGCAAGACGATGGAGTCCCTGAAAGAAAAAAAATAATATTAAACCAGTTATATTCAGGCTGTCAAAAACTTTAATGAGTTCATCGTTATGTACAAGCAGTACTTTCAATCTTATGCATAGGCAGTTGAAGGAGGCGTTGGATTCGCTGGAGGACAAGGAGTAGACCCGGGTGCGGATTCAGAGTGATTGCATGAGGAAGTTGATTGTCTGTGAGATCGGAATGTTTAAAAATGTGGAGTACGATCTGATCAACATTAGCAAGGTAAAAACATGGGTTTACGTAGCAAATGGAAACGATTGATCCCCGGAAGGAGATTGAACTTTTTTCCGTGGAGTTGAAGGAGAAGGATGTTCAGATCGACCAGGATGTTCAGGAGAAATAAAAGGAGAGATTCAGTGAGAAGGTTCTGGATATTGATAAGTCCATGCTGGCGATTTCTCTGAGAAAGGTTGAAGAGGAGTACTTTTCGTGGATGCTGACTCTAAAGGTACTTATTTAGGAAATGGTTTTAGAGGAACAAAACCTTGAGAGGGTTAGTCGAGCGAAGATGGAAGCAGCTGAGACAAAAATTGGCGACTAAAGAGGGTTTGGAAGGAAAATAGCAGAACTCAAACGCCAAAGAAGACTAGTACAAATAAAATTTAAATCATAAGTCTGAGTAAGCTTAAAAGAAAGATCAGAAAAAAGAAGCTAAGTAGAGCTAGACTGTTTCTAAATAAAGTCAAGAAGGAAACTAGAAGTAGAAAGAGGTCATCAAGGAATCTGAAAACAAAGTTTCTTATGAGTAAAACAGAATCAGTAACGATTCAAATAAGGATCGATAATCCTATGAGATAAGCGACATCAAATCCGAGGTTAGCGATAAAAATAGCGACGGGTCTGTCAAGGCTTATGTTCTCAACTAGGAATAAAAGTAATTGATGAATACATGGGTGTAACTAGGCTAGAAGTAAAAACTGTTCAACCAGCCTCCGCTGACTGGTCAGACCCCTGCAGAGTAAAAATCTTGTGAGTAGTATTTTTATGATTTCATGGTGGCTTCTTAGATAATTGCTAAGTACTGGCTGTGTCTCATCGAGCCAAGCAGCAAAAAGTTGAAAAACAGCTATCATATGGTAAAATTGCGAAAAATTCTCAAGCAGAGTCAAGTAAACAGGACAATGAGTGAGATATTCGTAGAGTAATATCGAATCCAGCATCATGTGACGATTAATCCTGACGCTGTGAAGCCGGTGGCGTAGGTGCTGGGGATTTTGTTGTAGGGGTGCAATAAGAATGAAGACGTATTTGTTGGCAGGGGACTGATTGGACTGCTCTTTACATTTTATTACTTCGATGATAAGAATAACAAGAAATTGATGTACCAGAATGGGACAATCAGTAATAACAAACTGTGGAAGAAGACTGATTTTTGGGATGCTTCCATATTCGAGTCGAGTTACGAGGAGATGGCCTTGTTCACGGTTCAGAAGGGTGAGACTCATCAATAAACAGTGCTTCGAGAGAAAAATATTGTTTTCAGTCAATTAGCATCGTATTGCCACTATATGATAATGTTGGGCATTTCTTCCAAAAATGTCAGACTCATTGTTGGTAGGTATTGTCGTCTGTATGAGATGACTGAAGAACAAAATAAGGATTTATCAAAGATGATTACCAATACGTACAGACAGTACAAGGAAATGATTGCCATCGGGGTTATTGGATGAGTGATGTTTTCAAGCCGTGTTTCCGAAATGCTATTGAAATATAATCGAATTATGATTACTAAAATTCTATAAATTTTTCATTTGCAAAAACTTCAAAAGCGGAGAATAAGGATTGATGTCGTTGTTGTAGCCTTTTCGAAGAAAGTCTGGGTTTTGGGATATGTTGCTTGATGAACTCTAGATCTGCTTTCTAGTTACTCATCCTATCGAAGCTAGCCACGATTGGGACTAAGAAATTCATCGAAGTTCTGTAGTTGACAGCTAAAAGGACAACTAAAGTCTTAAAATAACTGTCAATTTTATCGGAAATAAATCAAGAAGGACGTCAATATCGATAGATTAACTACTCTGAAATCAACATTACTGTACTATTCTATTTTTTTACCTTTTTTCTTAAACTCGATCATTGACTAAATTTACTAAAAGAATTTAAGTATGATGTCTGTGTATGGGAAAATGAAAATAAATTTTTGAATTAAGTTTTTTGAGAGCTGTCATTGCTCTTCCGTTTGTCTGCTTAATAGTCTCCCTTTGATTGTTATTCTGCTTTTTTGTCCGATGTCAGGTCGAAATTCTTGAATAAAAACGATGTATACTTTTAATGGATTCCGTGAAGCGAGTAGGCTATGATATTTTTTACTAGATCTGGTAAATGAAGGGAGGTGGTGTTTGATCCTATTTAAACCTATCTCGGAGACAGTATTAAAAGTACCTGTCTCCGTATCTGTGATAAAGTGGCTGTTTGTAGGTGATTTCTGACAGCATGGCTGATTTTTTGTTGTAATTCCTGATTTGCTGGTTTACCCAATCCACAGACCTCTTTGGAACGATGCTAGTTTTGGATTTAAGAAGGTCTTGACACCGAGAGTTGACACCCATTTCAGTGTTGTTTTGAGATCTGAACTTTTGATTGGTGAACGCAGTCTTGGGTCTGAAGGAAGTATGAGTTTTAAAATATTAAGTGACTTTTTATTTCGTCCCCTCGTGCTAAGTCCTGATTTTTTCTTCCAAAGTTTATTCTTCAGTATGCATCATCTAGGGGACCGCGTGCTTAGGAAAGGATTTCTTGGGGACCGCAGAATTTTTACTACTTTTCGTTAATCTTCTGTTGCGCTATCTTTTAAACATTTCCTAACCACCAATATATCGAACTTTTTTTCTTGAGTTGTATTAAAGAAGGCAAGATTATGACCCTTCGAAGATATTTTTGCCTTGGGTAGGTTTAACTGATTGTTGTTCATTGGTTCTTATTAAGTAAAACACCTGAGAAGAGTGATGGTTGGGAGACGACATCAAATAAACAATTTATTATTAGCTTTCAGTTTCAAAAGAATGAAAGTTAACTTGCAAAGTAAAAAAAAAACAACAACAAAATGTCTACTTCATCACTCGGCACCTCTTGAATTCTACATCAAATTTCTGATTTTAGAAGCGAGTTGTGCAGTCTGTCCAAAAGCCCCTGTTTTTGTCGGAGATATTTTCTTGGTACTCAGAATTTCCCAATTAAGGTGATTACCTACTTTGCCTCCGTATTTTTAAAGGTTTTTATCGCAGCTTATGCAGGTCCATTGTTTTTTGACCAGTAGGGCATCGTCTTAATTTGCTGAATTTTGCAAGAAAGTTATGATCGATTGGAGTCTACTTTCGATACTATTCACCATTTTTCTGAGGTCATTCATTTCGCTCTGTATTAAATGGAATGTACTGTGGTGTCTTTGGTGATTCTGAGGATTTCCAGTTTTTCTTAGAAATCTTGGATGAACCCCATGAATATTTAGTGTGAAACCTTCCCCTCGATTCTGAGCTCGACTTCTCTTAGAACAGAATTAAGATCCTTTACATCGTCAACTTTGAGTCTTCTCTAAATTCTTTCCAACTTTTTGGTAGATTTGCTCCTTTTGACCTTTGTATCATGTTCGCCTTCTTAGATAATTCTAATGTTGTCGTTTTTTCTCATTTAGTCTCTGAAATTGGTTTGGGTGCTCCCACCTTTGCTAAAGAAAGTTTTCCTGGAGCTGATGCCTTCCCTTGAGAGTTCATTTTTTACGACCTCCGCTTTCTGGATTTCGGAGTAGAGGTCATTTTTAAGAATTTACCCTTTAATATTTTCCTTTTTGACTCCTTCCAGTTTCATTTGGCTCCTCCTTTTGTTTTGGGACTTCTGCTAATAATGCTAATATTTCTAGAACTTTTCGGCCTCCCTGTCAGCGAAGTCGTGAATGGCTTTTCCGATCCTGACTTCTTAGATTTTCCGGTACAGATCTTCAATTTTTTCGTTGATATCGTCGATCGCGTTGCCTTCTCCTAGGATGTCATTAACTATATTGCACTCGTTTTTGTCTAGTACTTCCTCCAGAGTTTATTTCGAGACTTTGGCTTTTCCCTAATTCATTAATACTTGTCCAGCGGTGAGACTGAGTTTGGTTTGTCCTGCTGGGTCGAGTTTGTCGGAGGGTGACTGTGGCAGTTGGGCACTACTTCCGGATTTAGGGAGTGCATACTTTTTGGCGGTGAGCATGTTGAGTTGGTCCCTGATGTCGTCGAGTTATCTTTTGATGTCTTGGGGGAACTTGGTGCGCATGAATTTTTAATCTGCGACATTGAGGATATCGAGGAGTTGATCTTTAGCGATGGCTTTGGCGTCGTTTCTGGTGAGACTGGGTCCCTACTTGGGGAGTTTTTAGACCATGGTATCGATTTTCATATTGGTGAATTTGATTTATTTTTAGATGCCACGGACTCTGGCGTCCATATCGTTGATCTAGTCGAGACGCTTGAGTTTGTTATTGATGATGTAGAAATTGTGCATGAGTTTTTACTCGAAGATTGTTATGTTTAGGAGACTCCCTGTTAGGTGAAGCTATTCGCTTGTCGACATGGGTTAATTTTATTATCGTATTTGGTGCATATACATACGATAAGCCAGTACTAATTCGGTCACTCATTTATCTTCCCCGGCTTAAAAGCATTTACAGTCCCAGGTTTTAACTGCGTATAATCTCCTTCAATT
>JAOWAT010011016.1:0-12534 GCA_028571025.1 Longipedia americana | reverse complement strand
ACACACACACACACACACACACACACACACACACACACACACACACACACACACACACACACACACACACACACTCTAAGAGCCTTTTTGCAATTATTTTTGTGTAGTTTTTCTTTTAAATTGAATTATGTTAATTTACTTTTCAGGTTTTGTCTCCGATGGAGCAAAAGTTTTTCGATAAGCATACTTCATCAGCTCTAGACAGAGAAACCATCATCATTATACAAGAGCGTAACATTATATCTTTGTCACATGGAAGGCAACATTAAACCAAATTAATTGCAACCGGATACAGTCAATTCGGAAAAGCTATGTCACCACCAACAACTCAAATGACTCATCCTATTGATAAAAGTTCAAGAAAAACCAAGGTGTATTGATTTTGAACATGAATTGACGAAAAAGTTTTAATTGCATTTCAAACTTATCATCAATACGTATTAAAAACTGGTGTATATCAAGCTAGCATAATCTTTGCTGGTCATGTAACCAAGTATTTTTTGAATATTTTCAGTTAAATTGAATCATTGTGACTGATACCTGAATCTTACTAAGTAAATGAACTGCATTGAAGTGAATCTTGGAGATACAATTTCAAAGTGCTCAATCTCTGTGAAACTCAAATCGGACTTACAAAAATAACTTATTAAAAGTGAAGAGTGGGAAAAATAAGTCAAAATGTGTCTTTGAGATACCTAAGAACTGACTGATAGTGAAAATTTGAGGAACAATTTAGAAAAAAACTTTGAAGAAATGTCTGACGTTGATTACGTGAGTTGGGCGATCATCGTGATCGTCGTCCTTGGCATCGTCGTTAACATATCGTCATTCGTCATTCTTGTGATCAGAAGACGCAATCTCATGTTCCACCAACTCCTAAAACTGCTAGCCGTGTCTGACTTGGTCGTTGTCATCGGCTGCGGCTGCCTCTACGGCCTCTCAGGTGAGACAGTTCAGCTAGAAACATACAGGAAACATGCTTCTAAACATTTCTTTTAAATAATGGAACATTATGTTTCCATTCAACTGTTAGAAAATGAATGAACTTCAACATTTTCCAAATTTTTAGGATTGCAGGCTTTTTTTGGCAGTTGAAGTTCGGAAACTGAGTGGCAATTTTATTGTGAAACTGAGAAAAAATCGCGAAACTGAGAAATACGAAATTTTTAGATCTCGGACATATTTTTTCCAAACTATAAATTAATCAATTTTGATCATTTTGAGTGAAAAATGCCCCCAGAACTGGAAAACATGCAAAAATTATTGCCAATTTACACATATTTTATCAATTCGCGTTTGATTTTGGCTAAAATTGGCCAATATTCTTAATTTTTCATCAAAATTTTCCAGAAACTCAGAAGAAAATTTGCAAAACTGAGACAATTTTCCTTAAAACTGAGAAAATTTTTCCAGACACTGAGACTCAAAAATCGAAAAACTAAGAAATACGAAATTTTTACGTATTTAAAGGGTCTAAAAACTGCCAAAAAAAGCCTGCATTGACATGTGACTCATTAACAAATTTATTCATGTGAACATTTTTTTTCATATGTGCATTTTCATTCATATGAACATTTTTGTTCATGCAAACATGTACAAGCAATTTTCACCAGATTTTTTTAATAACATAAATATATTCAATGAGCTTCATGTTATTAAATAAATAAGATTAAATGAAAATGGTTACATAAACAATAAATGTATCCATAGGAACACATTTGTTTATGAGTCACATCAGACCTTAATGATTTTTGTCTGAAACAAATGTTTCATTTCTTTTGATAAATGTTTGAAAACATGTTTCACCAATGTTTCTAACTCAACTGTCCCCCTCAGGAGTTTGGGTCTACTTCACAACAATCATCTACCCAATGATCGTGCCGTGGATAGTCCCAATTGTGCAAATAGCACTAATGATATCTGTTTACACCACAGTACTAATGAGCTTTGAAAGGTACATTCGGATTTGTCACTTGTGTCAATTAAGGGAATGCAATTATATTACCGAGGATAACTTCAAGTATTATATCATATTCATTATTACCTTCCCGGTGATATTCTACATTCCGAAATTCTTTGAGATACGGTATGTGGAGGAAGTAAAGACTATGAACGGTATTATAGATTGCAATGTGGTTGTGGATGATCTGTTTCTTCCAGAAGGACAGGAAACGTTGTTGCTAAATGAAACACTTAAAGGTAGACGGGCGTGAAATTTTTATGGGCTAATATTGTTGAAAAAGTTGTAAAATCACTTCTAAGATTCGTTTGCACCCCCTACTCGAAGCATTCAAACGGTCCCCTTTTGAGAATTTGATTTGCTCTTATACATCAATAGATGATGAAAGATTGACCCTGCCATGCAAATTTTCTGCAAAGTTATTTGAAACTGAAAGAAATTTTGCCTGGTAGGATCACTGGATCTGTATCTTTACTATGAAATGTGTATAATATTTGGATGTGTATAGCATACCAAAATGCCACAAGTGCTTGAGACCTTCGAGTAGGGGGTGTTTGATTTGGAAAAACAATAATTCTTAGCAAAAATTGCCGAATTTCTGTTTCAAAATTAATGGTATATAGGTGGCATATTAATTAAAATCTAAGCATTTAGAAAGAGGAAAATTAAATCCTTTCTTTGCTTCAAAACAAAAAATTAAATGAGTTGCCACCCATCATTATTTTTTAATCTAAATTTTGGGATTTTTTCAAAAACACATCCAAATATCATGGAAGGTCATTTTAAAGCTTTCCACACAAAAATAGTCAATAAAAATTTCACACCCATCTGCCTTTCAAGAATCAAATGAATCCATGGATTATTACATTGAACTTGTGAAGGTGTGTCGGTCATTTAACTTTACAGACAGAAGCAATCTCATGAAAAATTGGACTCATGTCAGTCGGAGTATGGTCTTAGAAGCGACGTCTCTGAGGAACAATCAAATTTATTACCAAGTCTACATGCTCTTTCTGTGTATTATGTTCTCAACCCTGATACCTCTGATTTGTTTATTGTACTTCAATATATCCACAGTGCTTGCCTTGAAAGGCATGAGAGAACAAACTTCGGAAGTGTATCATACGACGAGAAAGATTGAGAATGGTAGGATGAATTCACTGGCTGTGCCGTTAGATCACCAAGACAAAACAAGTCGACTCAAACGTATGAACACAGCCACTTTTGAAATTAGAATTGATGAATCTGAGGAAGTTGATGATGAAGAACATGGGCAAAACAGTTTGAGCAACAATCTCAGAGCCGCTGTCAAAAAATGTTTCAGAGCAAATACTTTACAAGTCGATGATCGCCGACTCAGTGATGAATCAAAATTGTCACCAAATTGGCGACCGAAATCACCTCAGCCGATTATTGTTTTACAGATGAATGACTTTACATCACGGCGTAATGAAAAGAAGTTGACGCGGATCTCAATATGCATTGTGTGGTTATTTATCTTTTGCCACGTCTGGAAACTGATTCCGACCGGTTATGAGGCATGGAACAGTTTCCAGGAGGGCACGGGGACTGTTCTCAGTGAATGGCCGCAATGGCTTCTGCATATTAATGACATTTCTCACAGCCTCATTGTCATGAACTCTGCTCTTAACTTTTTCATATACATAGTGTTGTGATCAGGCTGGGATTAAATAATATAGAGTCCGTTTGCATCAGTAGGGCCACCCGGAAGAACTAATCGATGATAAATTTCATCTTTCACTTTATAAAATGAATGATTTATTATCCATTAGTTCTTCCTGGTGGCCCTACTGATGGGAACGAACTCTATGACTTGCCATGTTGTTTCAGGGTGTTCCAAATTTATGGCATACATAAAATTTCTAAGACAATTCATATTTAGAATCAGGATATGACAAAAATGGTTTTCAAAGACATCTTATCAAAAAGGTGACTACCTGCCACAAAATTTAAGTACATAAATTATTTTTGTAATTCAGCTCATTCAGATATGAAAATAAATTTTAGAATTTCAAACTGAATATAGTCACAGTGAGCATTGGTGGAAACCCAACAATTTTCAAAACCATCGTTTAAATGGACGAAAGATACAACGTAAGGAGTAATTTTAGAATTATTGTATTCATACTTAACCCCACATATAAGGCACTGTATCGGATTTTCAGCCTGAGAGAAAAACAAAAAAGTGAGAAAATTGCATTTAAGGTTTTCATTTTACTTAATAAAATGAGGCGACCTATAAGGAGCTTTTCAAAGAATTTGAAATTTTTCAATATGCATAGGCTACATTATTACAATGCAGTTTTAATATTGTCTCATGCGCCAAAAGAATTAATCAATAGTCTCTTTTCCTGAATGCGCAATTTGACTTTCAATTTGACAATTTTGATGAAATTACGACATAACAAAAAAAAATAAATGTCGTTTTCTCAAAATTCGACATTTTTTTTATTTGAGAAATTCCTTGAGGAGCCTCAAATGGAGATCTTTTGAAATTGTTTCAATCATGAGAAAAGATATTGATTTCAAATCTTTTGAAATGTGTTTGTATAGGACTGTTACAATCGCTGAACTACCACTTTAAAAAATCTCGTAGAATTCTCACAGACTGAAAATTTGATGGAGCGCCTCATACAATGGGAGTCTCTTCAGACAAAAAATAGCCAGTATAAAGTAACAATTTGATGAAGTTGCAATATGTGCGAAATCAACAAGAAACGGTTGGCCGAGGACATTCTTATGTAGTAAACTTTAGCATCCATTTCCGAATTTTCTGTACATAATTGTTGAATCTTTTTTATCATAAATCGTAGATCTTACACACACAGAATTAATTATTATTATTGGTAAAATATTCAAATATGCTTACTTTTGTCATAAAGTCAAAATGAACAAGGCTAAAGCATCGCAATGCAAACGAGTTTAGATGATCAGTCGTTAATCTCGAGACGTGAGACGTCTGTCGTCAATCGCGAGACGTGAGACGTCTGTTGTCAATGGCGAGACATGAGACGTCTGTCATCAATCGCGAGACGTGAGACGTCAGTCGTCAATCGCAAGACATGAGACGTCTGTTGTCAAACGCGAGACGTGAGACGTCTGTCGTCAATCTCGAGACGTGAGACGTCAATTGTCAATCGCAAGACGTGAGACATCTGTTGTCAATCGCGAGACATGAGACGTCTGTCATCAATCACGAGACATGAGACGTCAGTCGTCAATCGCAAGACGTGAGACGTCTGTTGTCAAAAGCGAGACGTGAGACGTCTTTCGTCAATTGCAAGACGTGAGACGTCAATCATCAATCGCGAGACTGTCATCAATCAGGAGACGTGAGACGACAATCATCAATCGCAAGACGTGAGACGTCTGTCGTCGCGATTGACGATTGACGTGAGACGTTAATCATCAATCACGAGACGTAAGACGTCTATCATCAATCGCGAGACGTGAGACATCATTCGTTAATCGAGAGACATGAGACGTCTGTCGTCAATCACTAGACGTGAGACATCAGTCGTCAATCGGGAGATGTGAGACGTCAGTCGTCAATCGCAAGACATGAGACGTCTGTTATCAAACGCGAGACGTGAGATGTGTGTCGTCAATCACCAGACGTGAGACGTCAATCGTTAATCGTGAAACGTGAGACGTCAATCATCAATCGCGAGACTGTCGTCAATCAGAAGACGTGAGACGACAATCGTCAATCGCGAGACGTGAGACGTCTTTCGTCAATCATGAGACGTGAGACGTCAGTCGTCAATCGTGAGACATGAGACGTTTGTCGTCGCGATTGACAATTGATGTGATAGGTTAATCGTCAATCGCGAGACGTAAGACGTCTATCGTCAATCGCGAGACGTGAGACATCAGTCGTCAATCGAGAGACATGAGACGTCTGTCGTCAATCACGAGATATGAGACGACAATCGTCAATCGCGAGACGTGAGACGTCTTTCGTCAATCGTGAGACGTGAGACATCAGTCGTCAATCGAGAGATGTCTGTCGTCAATCGCGAGACATAAGACGTCTGTTGTCAATAGCGAGACGTGAGACGTCTGTCGTCGCGATTGACGATTGACGTGAGACGTTAATCGTCAATCACGAGACGTAAGACGTCTGTCGTCAATCGCGAGACGTAAAACGTCTATCATCAATCGCGAGACGTGAGACATCAGTCATCAATCGAGAGACATGAGACTTCTGTCGTCAATCAGGAGACATGAGACGACAATCGTCAATCGCGAGACGTGAGACGTCTTTCGTCAATCGTGAGACGTGAGACGTCAGTCGTCAATCGTGAGACGTCTGTCGTCAATCGCGAGACATGAGACGTCTGTCGTCAATCGCGAGAGGTCAGACGTCTGTCGTCACGATTGACCATTGACGTGAGACGTTAATCGTCAATCGCGAGATGTAAGACGTCTATTGTCAATCATGAGACATGAGACATCAGTCGTCAATCGAGAGACATGAGACGTCTGTCGTCAATCGCGAGTCCTGAGACGTCTGTCGTCAATCGCGAGTCTTGAGACGTCTCTCGTTAATCGAGAGACATGAGACATCTGTCGCCAATCGTGAGACGTGAGACGTCTGTCGTCAATCGTTACATGTGAGGCGTCTGTCATCAATCGCGATATGTGAGACGTCCATCATCAATCGCGAGACATGAGACGTCGGTCGTCAATCGCGAGACGTGAGACATCAGTCGTCAATCGCGAGACGTGAGACGTCAGTCGTCAATCGCGAGATTTGAGACACCAGTCGTCAATCGCGAGACGTGAGACGCCAGTCATCAATCGCGAGACGCCACATGCACTTTCACTCTCACTCATCTTCACAATTATTGATATATACAAGCACAAATGATAAATGAAGGATCAGGCTAACCATAAGCATAATATGTGAAGGATCAGGCTAACCATAAGCCATATAAATGAAGGATCAGGCTAACCATAAATGACTTATGGTTAGCCTGATCCTTCGTTTGTTAAACAAATTGACCATAGCCAATATTAGCATGTTTCTCCATTTCAAGTTAAGGCATCATGAACCACATATACACACATGCTCACATACTATCATCATCTGCTCATTCATATACCCTCAAATATATGCATATAGGCACGAATATCAAACGAAGGATCAGGCTAACCATAAGCTTATTTGATCGCAAAAAAATAATAAAATTATTTTTTCGTCACATGAGTAAAAATAGAGCAATACTCGTAAACTCATTTGCAAAAATTGAAGGTTGTTTGAGAAACTAAAGAAATTATCCTTTTTGAAACATTCATGAATTAATCAAAGTCTCTCTTTAACCTAGAGAAAACTGAGAATGAAAATTGGTGATTTTATTGATTTTTCCGTCTGGCCAATTTTGTTGGGACGGAGTAGCATAACATTATCATTTCTTTTTTAACAACTATTATCATTCTCTAACAGTTTGAATTCAAACAGAGCTGAACTGTTGCTTACAGTGTGATGATTACGTAACTGCATAAACATTTGTTTCCTTCTTCCAAGCATACAGTGCAGTGTCAGAATTACAGATTACTTCAAAATTAAATAAAATATTGAGCAAGCCATTACTGATATGCGTCTATAATGTTCAAATTTACTCTTATTTAATTCAAGGAAGATTGAGATGTGAAACAAACAATTTGAAGATCAGATATGGGACAGAAAATTTCTAGAGGGAGGCAAGAAACTAGTGAAACATCACTCCTTTTAGCTTGCCAACAAAACAATTACAAGGCTGTTCAAAAAATATTAAAACAACAGAGTTTGGAAGATGCCAAAGAAGTTAATGATGAAGGTAGAAATGCTCTTCATATTGCTGTTCAATACTCAAGTTTGAAAGTGGTTGAATTACTCTTGAGACATGATCCCACACTCTCTGATTCCAGAGATATTGATAATTGGACTCCCCTTCATGTGGCGGCTGCTTGTGAAAATGATAATAAAGCATTAATATCACTATTAATCAAAGGTGGTTGTGATGTGAATGCTGAAACAATTCTAGGTGAAAATGCTTTGCAAGTTGCTTGTTATAATAACAATCTAAAAGTTGTCAAAGAACTGTTGAATCATATGGGCCCTAGGGACATTCTAGATGGGCGGGCTCCGCTGAACTCTGCAATTGGTAATATTGAAATATTGAAAACATTGGTAGAGCATATTCCCCAGTGTATTCATTCTACAGATAATGAAGGATTTACAGCTCTTCATATGGCAGCCCATCAGTCAGATGATGTACAGATAATACGACTACTTATTAAGAATGGTAGTGATATACGAGCTAAAACTTCAGATGGTAATACTGCCTTGCACTTAGCCTGCCAAATGGCAAATGTTAATGTCATAAAGGAATTATTGTTGCATCTAAAGGAAGATGACTTGCTTCTAGAGGATTCCAAAGGCCGAACTGTTTTACAAAAATCTGCTCAAGAAGCATATACAGATATTCTGAAAATAGTTTTGCATCATAGAAATGGTGAGAGTAATTCAAAACTGGGCTCATTGAGTAGGCTTACTTTTAGAAAACTACGGAGATACATAAACATGCCATTACTTATAGCAGAAGATGTTGACAAGAGAAATGTTTTTCACTATGCTGTTAGATCATTGTTTACAGACACCACAGAATATTTGCTTAAAATCTGTAGAGAGTGTCAAGCACATGCAAATATATTGGAAGCTCAAGATATCAATGGAGAGACACCACTATTGTATGCCCTAAGTTCAAGAGTTAACCTTTCTCAGTTTCTTTGCTTGTATAGAAACAATGCGCAGTTCAGTGTCAAAAATGATTTTCACCAAAATATCTTTCATTTGATCACTAGAAGAGCCATTATATCGGACGAGGATGATTTTTCTGATTTGCTGAATGCTTTGACTGAAATTAGTGAAAAAGATGAGACCTTAGTTAATGCTAAAGATAAATCTTCTATGACTCCATTTTTCCTCGCAGTTCACAGAGGCAGGGAAAACATTGTCAGATATTTCCTAGAAAATCATCGTTCATCGATAGATATCAATGGTGGTTGTGATGGTACCACACCATTAATTACTGCAACAAGAACTAAATTTTTTCAATTATCCAAAATGTTAATAGAACATGGTGCCAATCTGAATATTGAAGGAAAAGATGGGTTATCAGCAATAGATTTTATCTATTTATGGGATAATTCCGATTTAAAGAAAATGTTACCAGTAGATTTTTCATCTATGTATGATTTTCCAGATGACCTAATTTCTACAAGTGAATATCCTTTCAAGGAATTATCTCAAAGATATCCTATCTGGAATGATGAAGAAGATGATTGGATTCAGATGTTTGCCAATGAAAAACCAATATCTAGTGGGTATTTGTTCCTGGATAGAGCAAAGAAATACATTCTCGGTCCATTACATTTAAATCCAGATGCCATTGCTGATCTGCAGTCCACAAAAGCACAGACTAAAGGATTGGCAGGGTTGAAACTCCAGAATTTCCACTGTCCAGATTCTGAGGAAGACTGGAAGCACAAGAAATTGGACAGATGCAATGTTCTGAGAGCATTATTTCAATTTTTTGATGCAGTGGAGACCAATATAGTGAGTAATTTAATCATTTGATACTTCATTCTGAATCAGACCTACAAGTACAAGGGGTCAATCAGACCTAAGCTCAAAATTCTTAATTTATATCATTTGATACTTCATTCTGAATCAGACCTACAAGTACAAGGGATCACTCAGACCTAAGCTCAAAATTCTTAAATTTCACTACACATTAATCTGACATTCAAATATTGCCCTAAATTTGTCTTTTTCAAAAGTAACTTAATATGAGATCAATAATTCTACATTACACTAGTTTTATTATGGCTTGTCTCTATTTTCAGAGTGCCAATTTCACTTTTGAAGTAAAGATGACTCCAATAGGATCCACAATTGAAGGAACTAGGGTAGGATTGGCGAATGAGGCTGATTTGTGCATGACTTTTGAAGAGCTTCAAGATGTATTTTATCTGGATGAAAATGCCATGGTTATTTATGTATTTGAAGAAAAAATAACTGAAAAATTAAAGCAATTTTGCTACAAGAAAGGAGAAAAATTTGTTTTTGATTATACTAAGTTTTTTAAGTCTTTGATTGTAAGTGTTGATGTTGCAATTTCAAAAGCTGTGGATGACAATTTGAAAGCTGAAGAATTAAAGATAGTTCTAAACAGAGATTATGTATATGATTGTACAGAGTGTGTCATGAGAAATGAGAAGTTCATTGCTGAAGTTGGAGCTTTCACACACTGTACTTCCTGTAAACCAGCAGTTACTATCAAGAAAATGGGAATCAATATCAATTTACAGTGGAAGTGCCAAAATGGCAAATTGATGAACATCACTGTAGACATGATTCCAACCATACCATTTTCAAGCGTGTCACCACTTGAATTGCAGAGAAAAGTAATCAGTACCATGAAAACAGAAAGACCTATTGGTTTCAGAAAGCATTTGAAAAAGTTTGTTGAAAGAGACTTGATATTTGTCGATAAATACAAGGAAAATTCTGTAAAGACAACTTGCAGTGCATCAATAAAAAGACTGAATTATTACAATGAAGATGATTACGTTATAAATCCAATTCAGTTTATTAACATCTCAAAGCTGACAGGATTTAGTTTGGAAATTTACAAGAAGCTTAAACTATTGAAGGATATTTGCAATTCTGATTTGAAGTCTTATTCAGCCAAGAGACTTGTGCTTAGAGATGAATTCAGAGACATGAGCATTGGTGTCAAATATGCCGACTCTCAAAGAAATGAAGAGATGAAAAATACACACATCAATGAAGCAGTTAAATCACTGATTACCTCTTACAATCCAGAGTTAAGAGACTATTTCTCATCACTTCATGAAAAACTTTGTCCAAAACAAGATATGAAATTAGATTTTGACATGTGGCAAACAGCATCTGAAGGAATACCTTTATGTAAGAAGTAGCATGAATTTTTTAAAATGTACGTACTGACATATGTATACCAAAAGCCTCAATTGACCCAAATTTCAAAGTTGTTGATCCAAAATTGACCTAGTTATTATTATTATTCTATATTTCGCTCTTTTATGATACAATGAACATATTTGGAGCTACATTTGGTATTCTTGGTACAACAAGCATAATCATTTATTATTCAGTTTTTGGCCGTTTACTAAAAATAACAATTTTGGCCTCTTTGTTTTACTGTATTGTGTTTATAAATATAATCTATTTGTAACCTCCACCACATAATATATATAATAAACTATATGTAATATAAATAGAAAACATAGATGATTCATATTTATTAATACTTTTTTCACCAATGAAAGCGACCGGAATTCTAGTCTAAATTGACTTCAAGTTTTAACAACCGTTCTTTAGAGCCGGTATGCAATTCGCCGTCTTGGGGCATTGTTGGAAATTTTAATCTATTCTAGATGGTAGTCGCTGACGATTTCGCTATTGTCTTCTTGAAAAGGGCCAAAAAGAGCTCTGCAAAATGACAGAATTTTGTTGGTCATTGTGATGATACCATTTCTTGTATTTTTGAGTTGTAGTTCAAGGCTATTCCATCTGAGGCTTTTGGCTCTTTTGCCTAAACCTATGGTGACTCCATTTCTGATGTCTTTCATCATTTCTGATAGTCTGTACATCTGGATAATAGTAGAATCATAGGTATAGACCATGTCTACTAGGATGAAGAAGCAAGGGATTGAGACCCTTTTGTCTTCAAATGTCCAGTTGTTTTGTTGGAAGGCATCCTTGAAGGTTTGTACTTGCGAGAACAGATGATTTATGATCGTCTTTTGTTCATCTGTGAGATGTTCTCCCTCAAGCCATTTCAAATCAAAAACCAGATTTTGTTATTTTTGCTTTAGGAACTTTAGAATTTTTCATCATTGTTAGGACTTTTGATATTTTCTATGGGTTAGCCTAAAAACTAGGATTACATAGGAAATTCCCAGGTTTTGACAAATCCAGAGACGACCATATCAAAAATAGTTTACAATTGTGTAAGTCAATCTGTCTATTTTGGACTTGTAGCTTTGAAATTCGGTTGAAGTTAGACTCTTTAAATTTTTTAACAGCAGCACTTCTAAGTTGTCGAAGTGAATGAGCCAAATCCGAGAAAATGACCTTATAACACTCAGTCATAAGTTAGTTTTGAAACTCTTTTTATTTGTAAAATATGATGTAGTGTGATAATCATGTGAATTTTGAAGTCTGGCAGTTGGAGATTTTTCATCCAAGATCTATTTTCAAAGGCGAGTTTTCAACCTCTAGTCACTTGGGAAAAGGTTAAAATTTGAACTGGAAAATTAGCAAGAATCAAAAGAATAATCTTTTGGGAAGGAACAAAATTGTATATCAAGAATTCTGCATCTAAAATGTTATGACACAACTAATTATGATATACAGAAAACAAAACTATTTTCATGGAGTTCGTTTCCATCAGTAGGGCCACCCAGAAGAACTAATCGATAATAAATCATTCATTTTATTAAGCGAAAGATGAAATTTA
>JAOWAT010010794.1:0-12539 GCA_028571025.1 Longipedia americana | reverse complement strand
GTAATCCCGTAGATGAAAAAGATTGCACTAGATTCTGTGAAAAGCATCTACTTGAGTATGGCTCCTAAGCGTCAAATGCATAATTTTTAGATATTCGGGATGGACTTCATGATCGACTATCAATTCAAGCCCTGGTTAATCTAAATAAACACAAATCCAGATATATCAACTTCTTGTCCCTTATTGGACAGAATTATCCCTTATATGGTCTAGCAATCTTTGAAGTTATCGCTTGACATCATATACCCACCTCCAACTCACTACCCAAACACTTGTAAACATTTGGCACCGATGGTTAATTTGGACAATTTCAAGTATTAGTTGATTTTTGATTCGGAATTGGATGGAAAACAGATTGAATAGTTGTATAGAAATAGAAATACAAAAAATAGCATCAGTAACTATTTTTTCTTATCTTAGTTGATTAAATCGGGGAAATCGGGGAGGAATAAATCTTTTTTGATAAAGACGATGGAAAAGATAAGTAGATACAGTTTTAAGAGATAATGTGACTTTATCTAATCATTAGATGTTTTTATTGTACATATTTTGGGACTATGCTAATTATCAAAAAAAACTAACTTCTCTGACTTATATCACCAATAAACTAATAACAATAATGGATCCAAGACCCATAAACTTCTAGTACCGAAGAAACAGACCAGATAACAAAACATAGTAATACTATCCTAATCAAGCCACTCCTACGGCATGTCCAACTGCGTCTACAGTTTTGGAACAGCAAAACCTTAGTAACTCAATAGTAGTTATATCAATTTCCAATAAAAATTTTCTCCCAACTATTTCAATAAGATCAATAAGAATGGTCGTTCTGCTTAGTCACAACATCACAGCTAGAATGGTATAACTGGAAATAACAGCCAAGTGCAAGAAAAACCGCCTGAACAACAATTTTCTCTCCCGAGTCCAATAGATAGCGGAAAGCATATGTAAATATTAACTGATTTAGACCCAGAAACCAGTCGATGGATTTGGGATATCATAACCAACAGACCTAAAGATACCCAAAGGAAATAAATAATCAGTAAACCACTCAGAGAAAGTCTCTAGATCGATGTAATTACCAATCATAAACGCCAGATAGTTCTAACAACTCCCACCTATCAAATTACGGAACTAATATTGTTCAAACTCCAATTAGGATCGATCAGAACAGGGTGTATTAAAAGCAACAGAAAAACTATAACATCATCAGTAATTATCCAGCTAGTTACACTGCCAGGTTGAAGCAATTCCCTAAATTTTCCCTTGAGCACACACTCATTAACAAAAGACAGAATCAATATCAGGATGTTCACCAAAACCAGTGAAGGGAAATGTGAAATACTCCCTGATCTGTTTTTTTTCTTCTCCGATTTTTGCTTGACTTTATCTTTTTGATTTCAATGAGCGACAAGCCATTTATAAAAGGACTGGTTTATAAGAAAAAATATATATAATCTGGTATTGATCATTTCAAATATTCCAGTATTTAATCCACTGTGCACCTATCATTTGGGTCTAACGCTAAACATCTCAAGATCATTTATTTCTAATCTGGGCTTATGTCTTTTCTCTGAATTTATACTTTCTGTTCTTTTTTTTTGGCGAACAGTTATTCCTCTGTGGTTGCATTCCATGGCGCTTCTTTATGATAGAGCTAATACCATATAACTCCCAGCCCATAGACATCGCTGCTGAAGCGGTAATTTTTGGTTTACACAACTTCAGGACTCATGTAAATAGGAGATCCAACATTCATTTTATCCTGGGAATCTTGGTCAATGCAAAATCCCAAATCTCCAATTTTTAATCCGGTTTTCCCAAGCAAAATGTTCTAACTTTTTATGTCACGGTGAATCATTCCTTTCTTTTGAATTTCCTTGAGACCCAGGCATATCGCACGGATGAGTGTTTTTACTTAAGGCTAGAGAAGAGGTTCTTTTTTTCTCATTAAAAATTTGAATAGATCTCCACCAGGGCAGAACTACGTAAAAATAAAGCAAAATGAGGCAGATTAATAAACGTCGTGTAGTTTGACAACATATTCCGACTAAAACTGCTGTAGATAGTTGATTTATCTTTTGAGCATATCTAACTGCTTTTCTCCACACGTTAAGAAATCAACTACTTTAACACAGACTGGCTACGATGTCTACAAATTGCATCCAAGGTATACTACACTCGTAAGTCCAGTTCCAATTTCGTTATTCGTATCAAAATGATATTTTTAGGCCATTGCTGACATAGGTTGGGATTGTGAGAATCTTTTGATGGGTTATGCCTGCTTATTCATACCTATGTTCGGATTAGTTTGATTTTTTTACTCTTATCCGAGGAAAATATGCCCTTCAGCGATGAGTTAAGTTTTTTCTTGGGAAGTGAGCTCTGGCTGCATTATATTGTTATGTTTTAAATGATAAATTTTCGAGTATTCTTTAAATAAACTGATATCGTTGGAAGTTTCTCTAAGACTATTATAGTATTTTTTTCATGTATTTTCCGGGAGAATAATAGTAGTCGAAGAAATAATCGCAATGGCGAACAGTACCTTACCATCCAATTTAGATCTACATATTCGAAAATCACTCCAAAGATCACAAACCTACCGAAGTAAAGCTAACCAAAAAGAATAATTCATTCAAAGAAATCAAGAATATTCTCAAAATGAATTCTTTGAGACTTTTTAACTCTTAAGGTGCCGAGTACTTCTAAGATGACCTTGAGTTCATAAAAAATAAGACTATTCTCTACGCCTCAAGGGGTTAGGACTTCGATGCTACCAGCTGTTTTATGGAGTATGAGATGCTAAAATAAATCGGTGAAGGAGGCTTTGGAACAGTTTACCTCGCACAACATAAGTTTACAAAGGAAAAGTACGCAATCAAGATAATCAAAACGGAGAAGATTGGATCTGCAACAGATGTAGACTCAATCTTCGTGGAAGCGTAGATTCTAAAATCCCTGAAAAATGAGAATATCGTAAAAGTGCACAACTGCTTGACACTCAAGAACATGCAGGTTGCGATAATAATGGAATATTTGGAGGGAGGATAGCTGCTTCAGTATGTGTAAAAATAAAAGCGTTTATCCGAAGAAACGGCTTGTATTTTTTTTAGACAAATAATCAAAGGAATCCACTACTGCCACCAAAATAATCTAATTCACCGGGATTTAAAGCTTTAGAACATGCTACTGGTATCGAGTGAATAAAAGAAAATCAAAATTATAGATTTTGGAATTGCAGGGCTCATCAATTATTTCACTTGGGAGGATCTTGACACCGGAAGTTTGGCATACATGGCTCCAGAATGTTTTATCACTAACAAAAACTGTAAAATCGATGGAAGAATCGACATCTGGGCAATGGGAGTCATACTCTACGGCATGCTCGTCGGCTAACTCCCTTTTAGAGGCAACAACAATCGCTAAAAAATATAGGCAATTAAGTCTGCTCACTTCAAGCTTCCATTTGACGTTCAGAAAAAAATCTCACCCTAGTGCTATGATGTTATAAAAAGATGTTTAGATCCCAATCCCAAAACTAGAATTTCAATAGAAGAGCTAAGTGACCATCGCTGGGTTGCCGATAAAATTTTCGACTAAAAAATTGAAGAGTCGGCATAATTTGATCCAATCCTTGAAAAAGAAGAGTAATTCGCTTAAAAAAGTCCGTAACCGGCCCCACTATCAGAATAAGGTACTAACAAGAAAACAAACATTGTCTTAGGAGCACAAAGCGTGGCAATAAGCGCCAAAGATTCAAAATCCAAAATTAATAAAAGTGAGATGTCAAAACCATTAACATCTCATAATTCATCTTCTAAAAGCGGGAAAAAACTCAACAATCAGAATACTAGTCCTCCCTCAAATTTTAAGAAACAATGAAACCAGTGAACTGATTCCTCACTATCCATAATTTGTCGAAACATAGTCAAAAATATTGTCATAAAAGATATAAAAACTTTCAACACTATTCATTTTGTTCTGTTCATTTATAGAATTTTTTAGAAGTCTTCTTCACAGTACTTAAAAACAGTCGACGCTATGATATGTACTTTCTGTCTTTTCAAGACGTCAATCAGAGCCATCTGTTTTTTAATAGCAGCAAACAATTATTGGATGTGTTTTTAATCTTTTTTGGTATCAAAATCAGTCGTTTCCTTAACATTGTGTTGTTCCATCAGTTTCATTTTCAAGTCATTTATTGTCTGCGTCATGCTGTTAACTTTGATTTGGTCTTTCGTGAGAGTTTGCAGAACTTTGTTTTTTTAGGAATTGGCAGTTGATATCGACTATAATTAGGGATAGTTTTACGGATTCGATGGTTTTGATTTATTTTTTGAGGAGTAGGATGGATTTTTGAAGTCTAGTCATTTCTGCTTTACTGGTTTATATTTTTTTGTTGTAGTTTTAGACCTGCATAAAGTACTTTTTCTCCTTAACAGCATTTTTCTCTTAGGATTAGGACAACGCCTGAATTTAGTTTTACCTGGTTTATAAAGCCTTGTCAAGTTTGATTAGATCGGACTAGAAAGCTTTTATTTTTATGGATTGTAAGTTGATCTATTTTTCTAAGTTCTTAGCTATAACTGTTACATTGATCCTAAATCAGGTCCTAAAACTTGAGGATTTACTTCTACAGCTCCTTGTTTTATTCTGGAAGGTTAGCCAACCTTCTGTGGAGTTGGTTCACAGTAGTTTCTTACTCCATTGGTTTGCTATCCCAAAATTTAAACTTAAAAAATTTATAACTTTACCCTGTCTATATTATAAACAACTAACGATCAATAGTAATTGAGACACAAAGAAATGTCAAAGCATCACAATCTGAGTTACACTCCTAAACTTCTCTCGTGTTTTTCAAGAGATAAGCAACACTATCAGGATTCAGAATAATTGTCCTCCTAGTAAAAATTTCAATAGCAAACGCCAACCAGCTTGTTTCCTCAGGATGTGTCACAGTACATTGATGATCTCATCGTCAAGGAAAATTTTCTGCTCAAAAACAGGCTTAAGGACTTATAATAGAGAGCAAATACGGCGAATTAGAATATGAAACAGATCACCAGAAATTTTGTCCGCTAACTTGGATTTCTAAAAATGAATCCTAAAGTTGACTTCACTATCGAAAAATTTTTGCTTTAAATACTGGAGCAAACATAGGCCATAGCTCAGATGAAAGATAAAGTTTGTGAAACCCCATAACAATACAATAATATTCAGTCTTTTGATGAATATCCTGTTATTAGTTAGGAATCTCTAAGTGATACCCTGTCAACTATTCAGAAAGAAGATGAAGGAAGTACAGGGTATGTTAAGTAGAGCTTTATTCAAAGGAGTAAATTATCAATAAGCGTTGGGAATTAATAAAATATACCTCTTAACAAAGATTTTACAGATCATTCTGAATCTCAACTAAAATAACTTGATCATAGTCATGTGCTAAGTCGTCGAAAAATATTTCAACAGCCACTCGGCTCAGGAAAAGTCTGAATTTCGACCGGATTCTAACTTTTATTCATAAGAAAAATGAATTGGAACTATTTATATCAACCATACTCCTATTATTCTTTTCTTAGCATTTAAATGGCTTCGTCGATTTACTTATTCCTATCTTCGACATTGATGAGTCCTTTTTCGTAATCTTTTCTTTCAAATCTTTCCTTCGACATATTGACTAAATAATAACATGTTTACATCCTGACTGGGAATGAGTGTTGTTCTGCCACCTTCTGAGTTTTTTATTTTATTAGTAGAGTTGAGAAAGGAACTTGTTGCTTTAGTTTGATATTTTGTAGGATTACTTCTTCGGTTCTTATTTAAGGGTTGGCTGTATGACTATTTGTGGTTGCATGCTCACCTGGACGTCCTCGTCTTTCATTACTGTTACTCTTGATTATTGAGGCAGAATCAGGGGTTTGGTATATATGGGTTAGGGCTATTCTCTAAGTCGGGAGGCATAGTTAGATCGGTAAAAGGAGCCACCAGTTCCGCCTCTCGACGGGAAAGTGGTGATAAAACTATCCACGCCATTTCCAATGGCAGATATTTCTGACAACAAAGACTGGAATTTAAATTCTGGTGAAGTTTCAACAGCTCTAAAATGGGGTAGTCTTGGAGTCTTCTATTTTTCCGTTTCTTACTATTGATCATCTTACTAATCCTACTTCTACTAATCCTAATCCTAATCCTAATCCTAATCCTATTCTTAATCCTATTCTTAATCCTATTCCTATTCCTAGTCTTAGTCTTAATCTTAGTCATCTTATCCATCTTCCTCTTCCTCATCATCTTCCTCTTCTTCCTCAGTAGCTTAGTCCTACTAGCTATCAGTCATAATTATGAAAAAATTGCAATGAAATTCTATTAAATATGAATATACGAATGTGTTCGTTACATTTGACTTAAGCTACCCTTACTAATATATAACAATCAAACTTGGATTACATTTTCGCTCACTCTTAAATGCCAACTAGAGGACCAGCTATCTTGTAGCTTTTCATTTTTTATTGAATCTCACAAATGTGAGAAAGGCATATTTCCAAACGGCTCTTGTCCAAAAAACCCAAATTTTTCAGTATCAGTTGATTCATATATTGAGAAAAGGTCTAGAATTGTCCTTCTGTGAGGCACCCTTCGTTCTTTTTATTGTTCGCTATAAGGGTAAATATTTATTTAAAAGGAATCCAGTTGATACATTTTCTTTCGGTGCTATAAACTGGGAACAAGTTATTTTGGAACTTTAAGAAGGACTTCTCCTCCTTGGCATATTTAACTGCTGAAATGAGGGTTTCAGTCTTGACTTTTCTTAAGAAAATGTGTCCTTTCATGAAAGTTTACAGATGATCTTCCAGTTAAAAAATTTAAGGTATTTTTTATTTTATTATTTTTATTGCTTCTTCTATTTTTTACTTCTGAATTAGCCGAAGAATTTCTAAATAAACCACAAAATTTACATATTCTGTCCTTTGTTATGAACTATTTGAGCCCAGGCTAGACTTTATCCTCCTATTTTACGTATTTTTCAAGTTTGACTAAAATATGCGAATGCGTTACTTTGTGAGTCATACTACAAAGAAGCCACGGATAAATTGGAACCTTATCCCAACTAACGGTTCGAGTTTTTCTTCAGTCTCATTTCTTACTTTTTAGCCTTTAACTATCCTCTGGTATCACTGTATTTTCGGGTCACTTTTTATAACTGTATTAACTCCATTTATGCCATTTAAGTGTACTTTCTAGATATCTGGGGAAGCTAATCCTCCTCAAAATATTTCGAGTCCTAGTCTTCCTAATTACCACTGTCACTGAGCATGTCAAACGGAAGCTTTTATTTGTTATTCAAACTGCTGTTAACGCTTTCTCTTATCACTCTTACTTTGTTTTTCTGTAAGGGAGATCCAGAAAAATTCAGCTATTTTATATGAGGTCTCTCTTTGGTCAGCACTTTTATTAGAGAAAAAGACATACTTTCAAGGGTCTCATTGAATCCCTAAAATTGTAGATATTAATGCACCAGCGATAGGATAGCATTCTTAGAATATGCTTGGGTTTCTTACTGATCGTCAATTTCCTCCCAAACTACGTGAATAGCAATGATAATTACTTTAGCGCATGCATTGGTTTGCGTATTCTCGAATCTTAAACTTAAACTCCTTCTATGCAAACAAAAGCTGAAAAGTATCCTTCTACTTGAGTACACAAACCGCAGGATAGAATTAATTCCATCCTTGCCCTTGTGGTATTTTTACCTCTTCTTTCAACCTGACACCATCGATAGTAAAGAAAAAGGTTTTCGTATGGAAATTTATTCCCATTCCTAAAACAGTATTTATTTTAATTTTGTTCCCTGGAATTTTTGTTATTTGTAACTCTCCTTGCCCACTCCTCTTGGTGGGATCCTGAACATAGTAGTGAAAAATGTTCCCTGCAAAGCCGATCGAGTTCAATGAGGATCCAGGAAACTTTCTTAGGTTCGTGTCCTTGCGTATGATTCCAATGTAGTTCCTGTGGTCTCCAGCTCCTAAATCGAGAATTTTGGCTTCAAAGTATGAGATTAAGGTATTAGGGTTAAATGGTTAAGCCATCCTGATCATCTTAATTAGTCAGTATGATTTACAGTGGGCTACTAGTCGTCATTGATGCATTTTACTATTAACTTTTTGTCATCTACTGAAATAGTATCGAACTTTTGCACTGATATTTTTTTAGGTCGAGACTCGTCGATGGAAAATTTTAGTTGATATGAGTTAGGCTTTTCCATTATTTAGTGTTGGTAATTTACTTCAAGTTCTGAAATATTAGATTGTAAATTTCATGTGAAGTTAACAATTCAAATAAAGAATTTAAACAAGAAATATTTGTTGGATAAAAATGTGATCCAAGATGAAAAAAAAGGAGAGAAATAATCAAATATACTATCTACTGGAGATATTTATAGATTTTTCACTAAACAGTAAAGCAGCATTACTGCAGAACTATCTTCATGTCCTTTTCCAACAAATATTTGTCGCTTAAATGTCCAGTCAATACTTGGTTTGCTGTTTTCAGTAGGACGGGGGTGTTGGGGGGTAAGTAGAAAACATTATGGTCGAATTTTATATCAACCTATCCGCCACTTGTGATTAACTTGCTATTGTTGCTATTAATAAACCCTTTTTAGTCTTTGTTCGGTCCACTGAGTATTTTATATTCAAGCTCGTTCAAACCGTGAATAGACTAGTTTTCAGGCAGATAATCGAGTGTATTATCATATTCCGTCAATGAAAACGGCTGGTTCTGACTCTATCTAACATTGTCCAGAATATTCTAAAAGTTCACACCTACTTTGATAACCTGTACTACATCCTCCCCGACTTTAAACAGTCGCCCACCAAATATCTCCACCGGTCTGCCATAAGTCACACAAGTGTAATTGCTTGGAGATAGACACATGATTGAGAATCCTTCCTGCTCTTCAATCAGCATTAACTGTCTTCTTGATATGAACTTGTGTTTTATCATTACCTCGGTGTCCTGTGATGAACCGAATCTGATAGTCTGTGGAAACTTACATTTAATCACTTAACCATTTACAGCTACCTGCTATCCAGAGATCATCAGAATGTCGTCATTAACGAGTTTTGTTTTCATTTATTATTTAGCTTGAAATTTCAGTTTGATGCTTCGATATGATTTGAACGCAGGCTCTTTAATACCATTTGCTGTCTGTTAGGCTAATAAGCGGAGCAAAGCAGGTTCTGAGATAGATAAAAAAAAGTCGTTAACGATTGCCATCCCAATTACAAATTTAGATGTCGGATCTACCAGTTACCTGACCGTTTTCTTACTCGCATCACTGATGAATTTTTGATAGTATACAAACCTTTTACTCAGGTCCATTAGAGCATTCCAGAATAAAGAAAAATGCACAGCGTAGTCGGACTTGAATTAGGTAAGCCAAAATGCGATAGAGATGTCGGAGTTTCCTGAAATGTGGACAGTGTTGTTTTTGGTCTCACATTACTTGCATATTTAATCAGCCTACTATCTCATTTATCTGATCTTACGATGGGTTTGATCATCTTCGAAATTGCGAAGGAAGGATCTACTGACATCATCCCTGGGAAGGTATTTTCTGAAGGGGATAAGCATTCTTTTCAAGTCAGGGAATATTTTTTCTCGGTCTCTCGGGTTTGGTATTGGCTACTCCAACCAATTGCGTAGATATTTGTAAATGTTTGCATAATTTCCAACCAGTTACAAAGAGACATCCTTCTCCTTCAATTCTAAAGTTGCACTCTTTAAGACCGTGTAAAATCCCTGCAACGGATATGGGATAAAGTTGGAACTCTCCTTTATCAGCTTACTGATTTTATCTATGTATTCCTGAACTTGGTTCATTACGCTATGAAAAATAAAAATATTTTTTCTGAGTGTACAATATCTCGATGATAATTAGAAAACAATACGTTAGAAAAAACTTCCGAAAATATCAACGCACCGACAATCGGATAACCGATTCGCCCCCATTTAATGCCTTAATTCTAAAAAAAATCAATAAATTAAAGGAGGGAATGTAATATCAGTGATTTTATTTTCTGAAACTCTCTTTGAATTTTTCCAGATACCCAGGTGGAAATGTCAAATCGATGTTAATTTTTTCGCCTCTTTCCTCGGCTAAACAAATTTATCTTGCCAGAGTTTCTCTCTAGGTTTTCGTTCCACTATTATGCTTGAGTTTCATGTGTAAGTTAAGCGAAACATCAGAGCCGTAGTTCTTTCCACACTTGCTAAAGGGACACTCATAGATTTTTTCGATCATGTCTGAAGTTCTCCTAACTTTTTTCTTGGATTTCTGCGCCCAGATGGTAGACCATTATTTTTCGGCTTCCTACATTAGTGGTGAAATTGGATACCTCTAGCGCATCGATCTACACGACTAGTTCTTTGTTGGAGACGGAATAGTCTTTGATTTTAGAGATCATGATTTCATTGACCAAGTATATTTTCCAGAACTATTGGTAGTAGCAGGTCTTCTTGTCGTACTTGGGGTAGACTATAATTTAAAACAGGCGTACTTAGTTAGGAGGATGTCTGTTTTTTCATGGCTATTTCCTCAGCCACCCATCTATCTTCGTCGTGGATTACTTTTTTAATGTCATGAATTTTATCATGAATTTACTCCTCAAGTCTCTAAAGTTCACGAGTGATCTCATCTTCACTCATAGCATTATGGTCACGTTCGTTACTGTAGTTTTGCATTAATTTTTTTATATTCAAAATCAACGACACTATTTTAATTATGCAACAGCAAATGATTAAATTCCGTCCTAACATCCATTCAAAATATTAGTATATCCCGAGATAAAATATATTTAGTTTTGATAATTATGATGGCCGAGTCTATCATCTCTCCATATCTTCTTTCATTTCAACACTCTCTTGATTTTCCAATCCAAAACACTCTTCAAACTTCCCTATTCCCCAAAGAGTCCAATATACTTATCCATATTTCTGTTTGCCTTGGCAATTGCGTATACAACTCTCGCTTTGTCAACTAATTTTCGATCTTTTTTGTCCTGTTTTTCTGATTTTGCAGCCTAGAAATAGGCTTGATAGTAGAGGATGCTTTTTTCGTTTTCTCCTTTCTCCTCGAAGAGTTTAGCTAGGTAATAAGAGCTGTCTGCTACGGAGTTTTGTGCCTTTGCCTCTTTTGCCATTTTGTTATACTCGTTGAGGTGATTTTCCGCCTTTTCTATATCTTTGAGTTTGAGGTAGCACTTTGCCAAGCTGGCATGGGCTTACATTTATTTTGCCTTCAAAGATGCCAATGATGGCTTTTACCTACCCTCATGCATTTCCTCAGCTTCTTCTACAGGTTCTTTGAGCAAGGAAATGTAGACTTCCTGATACTCCACACTTTTATGATAGTTTCCTTCCTGATAATATAACTCCCCGATTTTGTGGGATATTCTTGCCTAGCTTTCCCCTTCTTTCGCTCGTTTAGCCACGTCTAAGCTGGCTTCATAGGCTTCTAACGCCAAATCCACATTAAATTTTTCACACTACTAAGCTTTTTTAATGTAAATCTCAATCAGCTCCTTTCCAATCAGCTTACTCAGCTCGTTTCTCTGATCCTAGTCAGGAATCACGCATGCATTACTAAATGCATCTTCCAAGATTTCAATCGCACGATCTTTATTGTGTTACTGGTCGTAGCACTTGCCAAGACCCAGTAAAGCAACCAGTTAATATTGCTTGTTCTGTCTTAAACTCCATTTTTACTTTACAGGAAGTGGCCAATTCTATAACCTTCTGGTAGAAATAGGAAGCAGTCACGAAGTCACCTTGATCCTCGTAGTTAAAGGCTATTGAGTTATACTAATTCATTGATCCCTCTTTTTATTAACGAGACGATTAGGGGTGAGTTTCTGCTTTACTCAGTGATTGACCGAATTATTGGAGAAATTGTAGGTTTTATTCTTTAGCTTAACCCAACCTTCATAAGTGAAATAGGTACTCAGGCATATGCAGGTGTTCTCCAAAGTAGTTTTTCTTGTTCATAACGTTAGGAAGGCAATTATGAGAAATATAGAACAAATCTATGAAGGCTTGAACGCTGCCTTCTCCAAGCATATCAGTGCAGATGCTTTAACGGGTGCAAATAGCAATGTCATGAGTTTTAACACTTTGGGTGACATGCTTGATTTTGCTGAGTTCTTGGTTACTAGATTTGAGATTATAATCCTAATGCGGTTTGGAAGAAGACTGTTCCATTTGCTGCCGGTGTAGTTTGACCGGCTGTTTCATGGGTTTGATTTTTCTGTTAATGGCAAGCCAACTTTAATTAATGTTTATTATCACGGTGTTTCGGACTATAAAGATAAATATGATGATTTTGTTCATACTGTACCATTGGAATTATTTGAAAAACATTTGAAGTTTTTAAAGACTTATTTAAAGCCAATTGACTTACAAGAAGGGATTAAAAAGCTAGAAGATGGAACTCTTAAAGAAACAATGTTTACTATTTCTTTTGATGACGGACTTAAATC
>JAOWAT010010683.1:0-12547 GCA_028571025.1 Longipedia americana | reverse complement strand
TATTGGGGCATATGTAGAAAAAGCCAAGTATATTTTGTTAAAATCATATCACTTTTTGAGAGTGGACTGCCATCATATTCTTAGTTGCAAAATATTTGAAAATATCGTCAAACACGGAAAATTTTAATTCTCACTTCAGGCGAACTTGGAGCCCACTGTGCATCGCGTCGTCGTGTTATTTTGTGCTTTGTGCTCCACTCTTCATTACTGTAATTCACCAGTTTCTGTACATCTGAAATAAAAGCCTCTCCCCAATTTTCGATAATCTTTGTCCAATGCATGTCAATCGGATATATTGGCGCTTCAAGCAATGCTGACCATTTGAAATCTTTGCTGATCAATGAAATTTTACTTTGATAATTTCTTGCTGTATTCTTGTCTCCCAAGATGTAGATCCAAGTGTAGAATGTGTTTCTGATTAGCTGAATTTTCTTGATGAAA
Source organism: Longipedia americana (assembly GCA_028571025.1). Classification (NCBI taxonomy): domain Eukaryota; kingdom Metazoa; phylum Arthropoda; class Copepoda; order Polyarthra; family Longipediidae; genus Longipedia; species Longipedia americana. Next base: position 12,106 of record JAOWAT010010683.1, on the reverse strand, counting down.
ATTTGACCATCAAATTCATGCATTTTCAAAATAGAGTAGTCTTTTACAGAAGTTACACCAATGTCACTTTTCAGATCAAAGACGAAGTACTTTTCAAATTTAAAATCTATGTTCCTATCTTCGACTGTTATGCCATGGTCACTCTTTAAGTGGCTTTCAATGTTATTTATCTTCACAGTTTTGTTACAGTGATCATCAGGACAGGGTACTCTCCTTAATTCACATGCTTCATCATGGTTTTTGATGTTATCTTTTACCATTTGCCTATATTCACATCCATATAATGCATTCTCACATTGAACAAGTCTGTAATCACACACCTTCTCATGCCTTATTACATTTGTAGCAATTGCAGTAAAACTGCAACCATTTTCAGAATTCTTACAAGAAATCTGTCGATAAGGACAAGATTGTCCATGGGTATTCATTTTCTCTTGTAACACAGTTTTATGTTTACATCCATATTGTGCATTCTTACATTGGACAAGTCTGTAATCACACACCTTCTCATGCTTCACAATATCCTTCAGTCGACCCTCAATGCTACAGCCCTTATTGCTGTTAACACACTCATATTTATACTTCTTAATCAAAGATTCTGCTGTTCTATCCCTCATCGGTGGATTTCCAAATTCAATTCTGCAAGTGGGACAAATCTTGACATTAACCGATAGGTGATCAAAACATCGTTGACATATTTTGTGTCCATTTCCACATAAAAATATTGTCTCAACTCTTGGAACATCTAGACAAACAGGGCATTCAATGATTTCTTTTATTTCAGAGGGATGCATGATATTTTCGCTCCGAAGAAAAACAAAATGTGAGGCTCAATAACTTATCAATATTCCAAGAAATTCTTCAAAGTTCGAATTTGATATAAAACTTCAATGAGTCACTTTAAAATTTGTTTACAGTTGTTAACGCTTGAGATGATTCTGTGATAATGCATAGTAAATATATGCTATAATGTTGATAGAAATATATATATTTACTATGCATTATCATTCGGATTTTGTGATTTTACTAAATAAGGATAAGCATATTATTAATAAGAAAAAATTGAGGCTGGGTGAAATTACACTATGCTTATAAAAAAATTTTATTGTAAGTTTTGTCCATCTTCAACAATAAAAATCAATTTATTACAATTTTGTACCTTAGCATTGATTTGTTCTTATATAAAAACTGAGTAATTATTGGCTAAATCAACTTAAAATGGACGGAGTTATCAAATTCATTCATTGCTTCTACCTGGCCTGCAGAGCCTAATGGGTTTTCCCTTTGTGTCGACCGGCATGGGACTTCCCTTGATTTGAGCGCATTCGAAATAAGAAGAAATTTACGGACCACGTTAATTCGGACGTTCGTTTTTGATCATACTACCTTTAAACGTATTTTGCATTAAATGAACAACATCTTCTGACATTTCCTGAAAGCTCATGGATTGTGTATGCGGACTGTTTCCATGATTCCTGGCGTCAAAATTAATGATTTCTCTCCCCGTTTGACGATTCAGGTTCTTGACGATTGACGTCCAGTTGGAGAGAGATCCCAACATTCCGTGAGTGACCACCAACGGGGAGAAACCATTTTGGATGGTTGGAGGCAGATGGTTGTAATTTACTTGGACGGGCCGAAAACCGCATTTTAGAAGAGCCGAAAAACGCATTTTCAAGATTTTTTTAGAATTTTAACATTTTTTTGCTTTTTTGTTTATTGACCTCTTCGATCAGCTGATTTCATGAGTCAAATGTAAACAAAGGCCGGATTTTATTAAAATGGACCATTAAAATTAATAAGAGGGCATAAAATCTAAAATTAATCAATGATAAAATTAATTAATGCGTTTTTGGTACCCAGGGTGTTCCAAGAAATTTTAAAGTCCGATTTTATTACACAATTTGTATTTGACTTTGCCAGTCAAAAGTCACGTTCGGGCTTTTTTTCACACATTCACCCAATGTCAAATATCTTTCTCGATTTTGGAATCAATTTTTCAAAATTCAAACTGATTTTTAAATTTTTATACAGTTTATCAAAAAAAGCTTAATCCTTTTTTCAATAATAAAATCTTTCCGTGAACATAAATGTTTACGTAAACATATTTGTTAACGAGTAATACATTAAACCGTAAACTTTAAACTTATTTTCCAAAATGTAACAAAAAATGTTGCTGACTTTTTGCCTAATGTGTGCCGGGTGAAATGTCGAGTTTTCTGATTGATGCGGTAAAATAAAGGCTGTATTTCTCTGACTGCTGGCTTGGTTGCCTGCGCTGCTTGCGGGGCTGTTTCTCTTTAAAGAGAAAGAAAGAAAAAAAAAGTTTGATCAAAAGAAGAGGAAAATCCAGCAGCAAAAAATAGTCAATTTCCTGGGCAAAAGTCGTTCCAAGTGATCCAAATTGTTCCTTTGTTCCACATCTCAATGAAGCCATCTATTACAATTTAACATTTTTAGGGAATTTTCTCCTGTGCAATAACACTTTTTTGCGGAAAAGTGATTTGTGATTTGCAATGGAAGAATGTGAGCCGAGTACAAGTGGTGCCGGCGGCAATCCCCCGGCAAATTCGCCGGTTCGATTCCCGGAAGATCAAGAAGACCCCAAAGATGATATGGTGCCGTTCGAATCGCCTTCGTCAATGCAGGGGGAGGCTTTCGCTCTGGATTACGACGACATTCGGGGTGGGGGCTGTTCAGATTTAGGTGCGATAGTTCTGCCAGCCAAGAAACATTCTTTTGCATGCAACATTTACTACCTCCATTTCAATTTAAAGAATGCAAACGGATTTCTGTGATGAGGAAAAAAATTAAATTCGAGAAATTCACATTTTGAGTTTTCATCTTACTTCATAAACCTTGAAAATTCCAACTTTGTTTCCTTCATTGCGGAAAATTGGAGCACTTCTAGGATCTTAAAATTTGCATGAAGTTACCAAATTAGTCGTAGGAGTGTGTTAAAGTGCTAAAAAATGAATGAAAATTTTTTCATCGCTGAAATCCGCTGGAACGCCTCATGTCACTCATGCGTTAAGTTTTGCAGAAAAAAATTACTTCATTAACTTCGGTAATTTTCCTACAAAAAGTAACATCACATTTGTTTCACTTATCAAAATTGAAATGGAGATGCCTCATGGAGGTTTCAAGATTATTACGGAATGTTCGGCAAAAAATTGAAATAGAATCTTCTCAAAATTTCAAAATTTAAAATAAACCTGGGAAACATAATATTTCAGACGAAAATAAATGTTCTATTGTGCTTAACTATCGCACCTTCCACAGATGCGGATTGCGGGCCTTCTTCGGTGGAGGCTCAAGCTGATCCCAATGATTTGTCTCATTCTCCAGATGCTCTGGATTCGGTTGTGCCCACTTTCTCGCTCATTGATCCCTCTCCTAGTGGGGCGGGCGATAGTGGAAATACCATGTTAGGTAAGACACCCATTTGAACGGATGTCTGTTAATGTTCCTATTTCGCGCTCAGGAGGATTATCGTTTTCATAAATAGGAAACTTGAATTTGAAGTTTTCATTTTATAATACATATGTATTTCCGCGTTGTATTGTCCCATACGGTTATATCATTTCAGGTGTTAGAACTTTTACTCAACATTCAAATTTTTCTTCGTACTAATCATTCTATGAGTTACTGTAATGAAAATTTACTAAGATGTAAAATAAACTTGTAGCAAAATGTTTTTGTATAACCTAATGGGCTGTATACAATAAGGTAGGAGCAATACAAGAGGAAATACGAAAAATCACAAAATATCTTGCATAATTTCCTTCTAAACTTATACTACTCCGTCCCAACGAAATTGGCCGGACGGAAAAATCATTAAAGTAACCTATTTTAATTTTTACTTTTCTTTAACTTCCTGACAGGAAATGAAAAAAGTAAAAAGTGTTTCAGAAACTAGGGAATCTCTACTTTTTAAAACATTCCTTACTTTGATCAAAATCTCTCTTTAACCCAGAGAAAAATAAGGAAGAATGTTGATGATTTTTATTAGTTTTCCGTCCGGCCAATTTCGTTGGGACGGAGTAGTAGAAGTTAAAACTTTACATGATCGACTGATAAAAAGGGAAGAAAAAATTTTAGTCGTGAAAATCCACGTGATTGCATTTTTTAATGATCAATATTATTTGGCCTCCTGCTGTAATTAAATATGATAAATCCGCTTTACCTTAATCTATTAGATCATTAAGTAGGAAATTTTCTTCAACATTAGTGACTAATTAATATTAATTCGTGTTAATTTGAATTGAATGGTTTCAAACTTACCAAGATTAGGAAGCCAGAAAAGGCAGTATCTGAGAGAAAGCAGCATTTATCCTGATAAATTACAATAACCCTGTTTTCTGAACCTTTCTGCGTAATTGATTTTTTCATGGTCAAGTTTTGATTTTAACACTCCAGGCTTTTTTCACCGATTTGTCAACTGGCCCAAAATCAAAACATCTCGTATTTCTGGGTTTTTGCATTTTTGAGCTCAGTTTTTGGAAAATTTTGCTCAGTCTTTGAAAAATTTGCTGTTTTTGGAAAAAAATTTGCCCAGTTTTTAAAAAAAATCATGGTTTTTGGAAAATTATGTCGATTTTTACGAGTGTTTGACAATTTAATGGTAAAATAGGGCTGTTTTTGCAATAAAAACGTGAAACTCAGTGATTATGTGTCTAAAATGTAGACAAAAGTATTGTTTTCGGTAAGTTTATTGAAAATTCTGAATTAACGCTACAGGGAGAAATATCGTAATTCTGAGTTTTTGCAATTTTCGCTCAGTTTCTCGAAAAATTTCGGCTCAGTTTTTGAAAAATTTTGTGAAAAAAAGCCTGCACTGATCGTGTTCTAATTATCAAAGTGCTCAAATCGTTATCGCGCAGGGTATTAATTTGGTCTTAAAAGTATCCTAAGAGTCTGGGACATATTTTCATCATCTCTTTCCTCCTTCCAGGTCCCATCTATGGTCCCCAACCGGACCCCCTATCCTCCTCCCAAGGTGGTTTCTTCGACGCGGACTCCACCGAAAACCCTCTGGCCGGCCTTTTCGACCAACTGGAGCCTTCCGCATCTTGTGGCGTGGAAGACGACATTCTCTCCGAGAGAGCGGTAGCGGGGGAATGCGGCTTGAGGAATTTCGCCAATACGTGTTATATGAATTCCGGGTTGCAATGTCTCTTTGCCACGTCGCCAATTGTGGAGTACTTCATGAATATCTTGGACAAAAACGATGAAGACAGTATCGACAAATATCGCTTTAGGTGGGTATATATAAAGTTACAATTGGAAATTTTGACTTCGTTCTTAGTGCATCTGATTGGCCAAGAATTTTGTAGATCATTCTGGTTTTGAAATTTAAGCCTCGGTTCTTTTCACAGTACCAAAAAGCAGTTTTTAGTAATAAGTTAGCTTGTTGAAGCTTTGGAAATGTATCATACCATATTCGAATCCTGGTTTGACAGATGTTCCAAAGTGATATATCATTCACTCCTTTAGCTTCAAGGATGCAGAGTATATTCTTGGATTATGTTTCTTCCGAATCTTGTTTATATTCCCAAATCACTGTCACCATTTTCTTTCTTTCTCGCAGATATCAATTCGGCAACATTCTCCAGAAGGCTTGGAAAGGCGAATATTCTGTGATCAAACCCACGGACTTCAAGGAGACATTAGGCCTGCGCTTCCCCCAGTTCCAAGGCGCTCACCAACACGACTGTCAGGAGTTCCTGGCTTTATTGTTGGACAATCTTCACGAGGAGTTGAGGGATTATCGGCGGTTCAAGAACATAGCCTGCAACAGTTCGAGTGAGTGTGGGACTTCCATGAAACTGCATACGCCTCACAGTACTGAACAGGATGGGAAGGAGACTAATATGAGCTGGTCGTCAAGGTCCAGTATGGATGGGGTCGTCCAAGGAGGAATTATAAAAGGTGAGATCGCTAATCCAGATTACATGCAGTGCTATTTATGAAGGGAGGCATAATATAGATTTTTGAAAAAAATTTCGTAAATACGTACTAGTATGTTTCAAAATAATTCTTTCAACAGAAATCTTATTGGGTTCAATAAGCTTTTCAGCCTTAATTTCTCCTTTTTATAATATTAATAAACTTGTTAACAAAAGCAAACCCACCCTCTTTCTTTGTAAATAGCATCGTACTTGTAAGAAGGGAAATAAGGATATTTGGAAGTAAATGCCTGGATCCTTTAATCTTTGAAATCTTATTTGAATCACTCTTTGAAATAAGACTTGAAATTTTCTATTTTGGCTAATCTTTGCATTTTGTAAGCATCAGATATTACAAAAGTTCAACAGTTTACCATTACGTATCACATTCCTCTTCTTATTTCAGGTGACAAAGCTGATCAAGTGGACGGAACAGAATCCCGTGGATCAGCCTCCCCTAAAAGCTTTGATTCCCACTCTTCTCTAGACGACAAAGTCAACACCAAAATCCGTAACATGCCCATTCCATACAACCTCAAATCGTCATTCGGCTCCTCCTCTGAAACCGGAAACGGAAGTGCTGGGGGAGGACCGGAAGCGGATACGGTCAGTTCGGATTCCGGAAGTAGAAGTGGAAGGTGTGGTGAGGAAGAGGATAGCTTGGGAGAGGATTTTAGTATTGACAATGACGACACCATGGATAGTACTGCTTCTTCTAATACCAATCAACCCACATCAAATTTAGTCTCAAATGATTCACTCAAGAAACAAACCGTTGTCAGATTTTCCGACGCTGTCTCAAACCAAACAAACAACCCAATTAATCCAATTGCCACCACTTCATTAACGGCAGCCTCCAATCCAATTAATGAAACTATTGCAACTAACAATAGAACCATCTCATCCCCGTGTCCAATGTCAATAGGTAGGATATACACTTTTTATTATACAGTGCAGTTCATAAACAGAGACAGAGGGAATTGTGTAGGACCAAATTTAAATTTTTTATTACATCAGATGTTCTGAAATTTGGTATGGTATAACCCCCCTCCCCCCATAAGCTTTTGGGGTCAATCTGAGACATTTTGTTTTTTCAGATTGCAATTGACCCCAAAAGCTTATGGGGGTTCTTAGTAATGTGGAGATATTCCATGCCAAATTTCAGAACATCTTATGCAGTAAAAAATTTGAATTTAGCCCTTCACAATTCCCTGTCTCTCTTTATGACCTGCACTGAAGGTTCTTTAATTAGCATCCAGATAGCCTTTCTCAAATTAGCATTAATGTAGTATTACTAATAGTAATTATTTGACACGTGACAGAGATGCTTTTCTGTTAATTTAAAATTTGGAAATCTTTTGATATCGAAATTAGTGAATAGAGGTGTCCTATTTTGACAATGATTCTATTGTAATTTTCAGGTACGTAATAAATGTTTGTTATATTGTAATTCTATCATAAATTAATTGCTATAGTATTTCTAACCACAATTTTCAAAAAAATTGTAAACTTCCTTAAGTTCGAATTCAAAATTATTGATTAAACTTGTTTCCTCCCTTCCTTAGACGATTACATCAAAGAAAACAAGACCTCCAACGTGAACGTCCTAGCTGATGAAGACAATGCTATGAACAATGAGTTGAGTTTCGACTCGGAAAAGTTCTCCAAACACGAAAAGACTCGCCCCGAAGAGACCATCGATAATTTGTCAGACTGCAATCAACATTCCCTCAACAAACTGGTGAACATGAAACGGATCAAGATAACAAATATATTCCGGGAAAATGGTGACTGTGCTGAAAGTGGGGAGAAAGAGGGGTTGGAGGAGGGACAGGTGCCTGAGGCGCATTGTGGGGTCAATGGTATTAAAAGGATGCGATTGGATTCGTCAGATAAGGTAAGATGAGAAATAAGAGTGTTGCAAAGCTAAACCATCAGCATGGAGAATCCGTTGGACGAAAAAAAATGGGTGCTACTTCGTCCACTTGAAACTGATTCAGGCAATGATTATGCATATTATAATATTTCGTCTGAGCCAGTTTCAAGCAGAAAGGTTTTACCCCCTCTGTGATTATACTTATTAAGGATCAAAATTGTAAAGACGTTTTATGAATGGGAAAGAAACGAGACTCAGCTAAAAATTTGGCCACTCTTTTGCCAAAATACTGGATTTTTACTCTGCGCAGCAGAGTATCAGGACCACTGGCGTGGTGTGGTGGTGGTATGGTGGTGGGGTGGTTGTCAAATGTTAAAAATCCTACAGAAATTGGCTCTTGCAACAGGTTTCATGCTTTCCATTTCCAAGGGAATATTTTTTTTAATACCAATGAAGGTTGTCAGAAGTTTCCAGGTCTAAGGTTTACATAAATTGTTGTTCTCCTTCTTGTCATTGTTCTCAAGAAATACAGTTTATAGGTTGCTAGACTGGCTGAAATGCTTACCAAGGGAATATTAAGAACAATAAATATTGTTGGAAGTGCTCAGGTCTCAAGATCACATAAGTTATTGTTCCTCTTCTTGTCACTGTTCTCAAGAATAACAGTTTATATGCTGTTTGTTATATTTCAAAGGGCTTTGAGTGTACTTGAGGTAACATAATTTTGTATAATCTTAAGTCCTAAAATCCAAGGATCAGCAGATGTCCTATAGGCTAATATTTAGTTAATAATCAACAAAGGGTCCTTCCTGCGCAGAGTACTGGGGTTCCAGGCCTTGTTTATAAGCATAGGGTTTTTTCGGCGAAGCCTTCGATATGCTTATTTTTTCGGCAAATATGGCTTTTAATTATGCTTAGCATATGCTTATTTTTCTAAGCATAAAATACCTATGTCTAGCTGATGGTATTGCAAAAAGTGATATTTACTGGTTACTGTCGCGAAAATGTCGCGCGAAGTGTGAAAACCAAAACAAGTACGCGCGGCTAGTGCCGCGCGCCAAAATTTTGCAAATTGCTTTACTAAAAGAGCTATTTCAGTAAGCAAAAATTTCCAAAAAAAGCCTTCAAAATATGCTTAGATTATGCTTATTTTTTCAGAAAAACCGAAGGCTTTATACTTATAAATTTGATGCTTATAAAAAAAGAGTGTAATTGACAACAATCTAAGATTTTATTGCCCACCCTAGTCCATTTTATGGAGTCAATGTGCGTGAAAAAAAATCGGGAAAGGGCATTTACTCAAATTAAGAGCAAAAAATCTGTCATTATAGAAGTAAATTCAAATCGCAGGTAGACAGGAGTAGAAGCAACGTTTCAAAAAAGTAAGAACATATTTGGAATCTGCAGATAAAATTCTATGAAATAAGTCACGTACCTCCCAAGTCTGAGACCCCCCTTGAAACAGTCTACTATTAACTGATGTTCCATGTGAAAATGAGCAAAATTGTTCAATCCTTTTAGCTATATTTTGGTATTACCGTATTTTAATAACACCCTAATTTTGTACACTTTTACAGTGAACATCAGTTAAAATGTTTATGAATTTCGTAAATTGCAGTTTTTGCATTTTTGAAGCTCAGTTTTAGGGAAAACTTTTTGGAAAAGTTAGCTTCAAAATCAACAAATTTCTTGTGAACTCACGAAAATTCACCTAAATAAGATGATATTTTAGCAAAAAATGTTCACTTTTGTTGATTATTGCATCAAAATGAGAACTTTTTAATGCCTAAAAATTTCGTAAACCTCAATTTTGCAATTTTTTAAGCCAAAAAGCATAAGAATTAGCTATAAAATCAAGGAAAGTGAAGAAATTTTCTTGATATTACAAATAATCTTCTTGTAAGAGCACCAACAAGAAAAAAATCTCAAAAATTTTCAACGTGCTCTACTTTATACAAATTCTGTTCAATTTTTTTGAAAAATTAAACTTAAGGTCCTGAGATACATACAAATAAAAGCTATTAACAACATTTTGTTTCATCACCAACAGGTTCCTCAGAAATGACCGTTCTAATTCATTTGTGGACACATGTTATTAATATATCATAACCTTTTTGTTAACAGTTTCATATTTCATTATGCCCTGAAAATACAAAATAATTTGAATTTGAATTATTTAGTGGGGGACCACTAATCAAAATTTGTATATTAATTTAGAGGAAGATATTTTAATTTGTTAGTGTTTCCCGGAAAATATGTTCCATTATGTGTCAAAACTTCCTCTGCTCCTATGAATAAATTGTTATTGATGGTCCCCCATTAAATAATTTTGACGACAATAATTCGAGTTATTATGGCTTTTTTGGGAATAAATTCAATAGACGGTGCTCCCAAAATGATTAGAATATTTTTCTGATCAAATTTACACACTTTTGATTTTGGGTCAGTCTGCCTTTAGGAATTCTGAATTCAGCAAAGATTTTCTAGTCGTGACAATTTTTGTGTAGCGTTTTTAGAGGAATTTTAGAAATATATTTTCTTCAAACTTTCAGGGTGTTACTTTTACATCACCATTTCCCACGTAAGCTTTTCAGAAAAAAATTACCTCATAGTATGGGTCAAAAATGTAAACAAATCACATTTTATGAAGTAAGATTTTTTCTTCATGATGTAAAAAATAATACCCTGAAAATTTGAATAATCCATTTCATTAACCTCATCCATACCTAAGAGAAATCCTGTACAAGAGAAAAAGGTAACAATCATACTTTTCATTAAACTTTCATCAACTTTCATGAAATGAAATTAATGTGATTTTTTTATTCGGTCCCCTGATCATTGATGAAAGTGCATGAGAAACTTAAAATCAGAACTTTGGTTGGTAAGTGAATAAGTATACTTCAGCAGTTCACTCTTTCTTGGGAGAGGACTGAATTAAATATAGCTTCACATATCAGATTTAAGGGTTTAAATGAAGAATGAATTTGGAACCTAATATGATTGATGATCAAATATTTTTGATTGTTTCATTTGAAGCAATATTTGGTCATCAACTTTACGTCAATGGAGTACAAAAATGACCAAATCTGCTGTTTTATGAAATAAAATTTTAGGGCTCAAAACTACTTAAAGCTTGATTTCTTCAAACTGTTTCTTCGCTAATCCAAATATTTTGAAAAGCTTCAGCATATTATTATTAATTTTTGCTAGGCTTTTTAGCAATTTACTATTTGACTTGGTCCTGACCCTTCTCTTTCATGGTTGTATTCACTGCGTTATGAATCAAAACATACAAGAGAAATTTTCTCACAGCCCAAGAAGTTGTTGCTACTTTTCGTATCATCTGTTTCAATTTGGGGGAAGTCATCGCTTTCAAAGAGAGATTCCAGGAAAATTTTTGGTTTTAACAAAGAATGTTTCAAAAATTCTTTTGAAATTTCTGTTGAAGGTTCTAATGCATGAGACTTTCGTGAATGTAAATTAAAAAATGATTAGTTTGTTTCAAATGTTCCATCAACCTTGCATTGGTATGATAAAGTGGAGAAAATACTCACTAATTTGAATTACTAATTGGTTAGTACAGTCATTTCACCTTTTAACGACACACCTTTTTACGACATTTCACTATCTAACGACATTTTTGTGTTTCCCAAATCATAAAGTTATTACTTAAAGTTTACATTTTAATGACACTTTCATCTTTTAAGAACATTTTGGGTGCCTCCCAAAAGTGTCGTTAAAAGGTGAAGTGACTGTACTGGGAAATTACTTAATTGGGTTAAAGTTTATGGTTTACTTTTGAGTAATGAAGAAGTATGCTAAAAAGCTGATAAATTCATAATTAACCATTGATTTTCAACCGGTGATATATTTGGCCCATTTCAGAGAAGATTTGCAAAAAAATCATTTTTTTAAATCTTTTATAAAAATATGAAAATTTTCGAACTTTTATTTCTATGAATTTTGAGTACTACCTCTGTCAAGTTGTAAAAAAATGACCTCTATAGAAGTAACATTTGGGCTTTCCCGGAAGGCTAAAAATTCGTCCAACATTTTTTCTAACTTCATTAAAATGTGTCATGGGATAAATATTTTTGATTCCAGGAATTTGCCAACATACACATTTTAAACAATTTTTGCCATTTTTTGGATCAACTTTTGATCTTCCGGGAGAGTCCAATAGTTCGGTTTGCTAAGCCAAAAAACCAAATATTAAAGGCGCTCCAACATTGCTAACGACATTTTTGTCGCAGTGTTAATTTTTCACTAGGTTTATATTTTT
>JAOWAT010010572.1:0-12555 GCA_028571025.1 Longipedia americana | reverse complement strand
ATTTCGTATTTTTGAGTTTTTGCGTTTTTCGTGAGTTTTTTGAAAATTTTGGCCGTGAGTTTTTCGAAGATTTTGGGGGAAAAAGCCTGAAATGTTTTCTTTGCTCTATAGTAAACTAAAAGATAGAAGACATCGAAATAAATTCATGACGAAAATTCAAAGGAGCTTGCCTTTTATTATTGCTTTCGAGATAAATTTCAACTCATTCTCGCTTTGTGATGTTTTTATCACCCACTTTACAGTTTTTATACTATCAATTATCAAATAATATTTTGATATTCTATGCATGAAGAAACATATCTATTTCTGACCATTGCATTGAAATGACTAATATTAGGGGCGGACCAAACAACAAAATTACCCAAAACCAAGCAGGAATCATTGTAAATACTAGCTGTTGCCCTAAAAATGATTTCTAATTAAATTTTTTTAATTTTATCAAGTTTTCAGGCCTCTCTGGACCCACAAAGTTTACTTCAATGGAGGTGCAAAAAGTGACAAATGTGAAATTATAAGGTACAAATATTACACTCATTAAAGTAAGCTTTATTTGCCCAGAGCGACCTGAAAATTTAATATCGTAAATTTAAAAAAAAAATTTTTGTCTTTGTTTTCGTGAAAAAAATGAAACATTTAAAATGGTCCCTCTTCTCCCAAAGACATTTTAAATTTTCACTACATAAGTTGGTCCTGAGTCTACTAACTTATTAGGTGTCCCAACAAACTTTTGAAAATAATCAAAATTTTGTGATTTTGGAAGCTTCCAAATTTTAGCAAGACTTAAATCAAATCTTTCAGGAGCAAAAAGAATCAATCAATTATCTCTTTTCCCCTATCCGGAAATTGAGGTTAAAGATTCCATTTTCTATGAAATTACTTCATAACTGAAAATTTAAAATGCAGTTTTCTCAAAATTGTGCAAAAATTTTAATTTCAAAAGTCCGTTGGGACACCTCAAATGTTCTTTCTGAAATATTAAAACTTTTGAAAATGAAATTGCGATTGAGTTTTTGATGAATGTAATGAAGATTTGTTGTCAAGTGCCAGTTTTAAATGGGATGTATTGTAAAAGTACTCTCTGCTTCAATCACCCAAATCATTATTTTCATCATCTTTTTCCTTCTCCCTCCTCCTACTTGAGAAGTTCCATACAGTACAAAACATAACATTACCAGCTGCGATGTTATTATGTTTTAGCAATTGGGAAATGTTTTGTCAAGTTCCCTTTTAGCATTCAAAGAAGGACAGGAGAAGAAGAAGCATGTTCTGTTCAGTATCTCTCGCTCTGCTCGGTCTTTCCTTCTGTCAAACAGTCATTCACCTTGCTTGCAATTTCGAAAATTGTTTATTTTGCTATTTTTTTTACAGTGCCAAATGACAATTGAAAATTAGATTTGAAAGTTTGCTTTATATTTGTGAGTACAATCGGCTTGATGGAGATTGTAACTTTTAAATTATTAATTTTAATTTTTTTTTCTCCGACTTTAAGGCATGTGCAAAAAACTAGAGACTCTCTAGTTTCTAAAACAACCATTAGTTTTTTATTAACTTGCCATAAATTCAGAGAAAATAAATACTTAAAATGGGTAATTTGAAAGGATACAATCCTCATTTTACCGATTGTTCTCACATTTGCTGGCTCCACTTGAAATTTCAATGGGAATTATGAAATTTTAACTTTAGCCATGCATCTAGATGCCACAATTTGTCAATATTTCATTCCATCCTTTTGAATTCCTTTTTTTATTTTGATATTCTATTTTTGGACAAAACATTTGCCAATTGCTGAAACATAATGACATTGCTGTTGGAAAGATTATGTTGGGTCAAGCAGAAAAATAATTCAAAATTTTATAAAAATTTAAAAAATAGGAAGCTAGAGGATTTGAAATGTCACTAATTGCATGACATTGGTTAAAATTCCCTGATTCCTATCAAAATGCCATGTGGAACCAGCAAATATGAAGCAAACATCCAAATCCAACAACTATCCATAATTATTTAGAAACTATTGCTTTGAATTTTTGAAGAAATGTTACTTTTTTACAAGTAGAGTGAAATACAACTTACTACATTAACAGCATGCATCAAATACACTCACCACTTTTCAAACACACACACAGCACAGCAGTGCAGAGCAGAAAGGAAGGAGAAAAAGTGTGCAAACCAGGCCTGTTTGTTCCACTGACAGTTCAGTGGCCCTGCAGTGCACTGTGCTGTTCATCATGCTGGCTTGCTTTATTAACACACTGCCTTACTTCTACACTTCCCCTTTTAAAAAGATGTAAAGGGAACAGTGACTGCTGCTTTCAACTTTGCTTGGCACAACTGTGCACAGGCTTTATTGGAAGCAAGAAATGTGGAACTACTTTAGAGAATGTGATCAATAGATATGCACTGTTCACACTCCTCTAAAACTAAAGATTACAACAAGAAACTAAGTGAAGCTGATACCTGATAGCTGACCCAGAGATCTAATTCCTCCTTGAACTTTCTATAACACTTTAATCCCAAAATATCAGTGTTTCTACCAGTCCAGCTTCTTGTAAATAGCCATTCCTGAGAACAAGGACAAGAAGGATAACAACAATCTAAGTGATACAGAGACACAGCTTTATTTGACAACCTTCTAAGTCCGTATGATCCATTTGGAAAAGGAACGAAGGATTTTGAGAGCCAATGCTTTCAGGGGTCTCAAAGTATCATACCTAAGAAGGACTTCAATAAAATTTTATTTTATTTTTTACTTTTGCTTCAAATTTTGAGCTAATTTACTACTTTCAATAAGATAACGAACAATATAAAAATCTTAAAAGCTAATTTCCATGCCAAAAAGACTGAATTAACTTGGGCACTACTAAGTGTGTATGCATTCTACATCATATTACAGTGTACTGACACATTTCTGGTGTGCCTCCATGCCTGCTTAGTCTTGTTTACGATACTTCCTCCGTCCATGTTCGTTTTAAAACGTCAAAATGCTCCAAACCTGCTTCTTCTTCTTCGTAACATTACAACAAGCACCACTGTGTATTAGTAGGCCACCCTTATGCAGAATAATCATCAAAGGAATGCCTTACTGTCACACAATTTTTCAGATGAACTTCTCGTAACTGTCAGTAGTTGCACACATTCCTTCGTCGCGGACGGAGTTATTGCCGTTCTCTTTATTGAGAAAATTGCCAATGTTGCGAAAATTTTTGACAGGTGTTGTTTTGATCGAAGAAGGAGGGATGATCAGATTTTCGCCAGTTTTCGATGCTAATTAACCTAGCACTAATGCTAATTAATATGTTAAAATCTAGTGAAAAGTGAAGATACGATACCTAGCTGTAATTTTTAGTATAATTAAACCTAAGATAAGTGTATTAGTTAAGAATTTCAAAGCTAATTAGTGTAAGATAAAGTAAATTGTTTGTTTACATTATAACTAGAATAATTCGTAAGATTATTGATAAAAGTAATCAATTGTTTATTAGTGATTAATTGTGCATTCATTGAAATCTTGCTAATTCAAGATTTCAAGAATTGTGTTCATAGCCAATCTCTGAAGAGGTTTTGAATAAGAAATATCATAACCAAACCAGTGAAAATAACTAACCAATGCACCATGGAGAATCTTAGACAAGTACTGTATAACTTTCATAGAAATGGAAATAATATCACAGAGAATAAAACGTCAGAAATTCAAGGTAAGCAAAAGTTCAAGCTAGCGGATAACTGCACTAAAATTTGCTAACCTGTACGTATATTTTTTGCAAGATTTCGCTCGTCATTGTAAAAAATTACCTTAGGCATAGTAAAAAAGTCTCACTTTCCCATAATTTTCTCGAAATCAGTTTTGGGCCCAACTCGGGGAACATAATTAATGATTGGCTAAAACTGATTTCTCGAAAATTAAATAAAAATTCGACATTTTTTTCTGACTATAAGTTATTTTTTGTACGAAATGCTTCTGGGGATGTAGAAATGAAACATCTTTAAAAGTTGAGTTCAAAATTATTTCTGACTCTGTATAAACTTTCTACAATGTAGATAGATTCTTAGATCATATTCCAGAAACTCTTCGGAGATTTCAATTATTGAAAAGGTTGATGCTTTTAAAGAAAACATTTAGAAATACTGTTTAGATGCAATACACCATTTTTATAAGATTTGAACTCGACTTTTTATTAAGTAATATTCTTATTTTTACTTAATAAATTTTGAAAATCTGAGCTTCATATTCTTATAAAATTTATTCTTATAAAGATAAGAGTGTAAATTAATTTATCTGTTAAAAATGCACAAGTTTGTAAAATGAATACATATTGTATTCAATAAAAATGACATCTGTTAATTCAAATCAGTCATAAATGCAGTTTTATTGCAAGCTTTTTATGTTTAATATTTACAGAAGTTTTTGTAAATGTCAAAAAATCGAGGTTAGAATTAAAGTATAAGTAAACTTTACATCATATAGAATTTGCATTTAAAATTCATAAGCCTTAGAATCAAACAAATTAGAATTTTAAATAATGTTACTCTTATTTATGAAAGCTTCAAACTTTCCTGACATTGTTTAACTTTCATAAGCCAGAAAAGATTTTTTTATTCCTAAATCAAAACTGCGTAGTAACACGAGAACTGATATGACTTTAACCACTTACGAAGCATGTGACAATAAACCTGAAAACCAACAAAGTTATAAAAGTCAACTGCCTTGGTTTTCTTGGGATGTCTTTTCTGTTCAAAAGAGACTTTTGAGAGAGTGGTTAGCAACTAACTCAAATAAAATCAAAGTCAAAAATGAGAAGCACACAGATTTGAAAAATAAGAATGCAAGAATTATGAGTCTTTTTTTGCAGTGTGAAAATTTCATGTACAGAATAGGAAGTTTTCATAATTGCTCAATAAGATGTTATGATTGTGGAACCACATAAGCTTTTGGGGGTCACTATCTTAAATTTATGTTTTCACTGCAATGGCATTGTAAACAAAACAATCAAAATGTGAACACCAGGCTCTTGATTGTTTATCTTACATTTTCATTGAAACAAAAATGGTCTAAGGATTACATCCAAAATAGTTTTTATTAAAACTCGTAAACAAAAAGCCTTCTGTTGTTAGTAAAGCTGTTTAAGAACGTCACTGAATTTATCAAATAATTTCTGAGAAACAATTTTGTTTTCAAAAACCCTTTGAATATTTGATAAGATTAAATACTGTTAATTTTATGAAATTGACATTTAATATTCTTGTCTTTAAAAATTAAAAATCATGAAAAAAAGCTTAGGTTATTAATAGAGATAGTTTATAATGATAAATGAATTTGTAAATCAAATTAATTTCTACTTTTAATAATGAATTTTATTATCAATGATTAGAGAGAAAAAGTTTAATAGAAAATGTCATATCTACTTATTACATTTCTAATCTTATTAGAATAAGCAAAGTAAACAAAAGAGTTTAAAAATATGTGAATTTTGCATGAAGTTCAAAACATAATTATATCATGTTTGTTTGTGTTACACCATTATGCTGTGCTGTGTAGAGATAGAGTTAAAAAATCCAAGAGGGAAACTTTCACCAAGGCAAAAACTGAAGGACTTTATTCATGTTGGTTGGTTTTGTATGACTCTGAGTGTATGTGAAAAAGCGCTGTTCTATGAGAATGAGATAGAAACAGAGATAAATTTGTTAGATAAGTTGCAGTTCAAGGTTCTTTTTTCTTTGGCCTCCTCCTTGATTTGGAGGATTTTAAAAAGAAGAGGTGTGCTTCAGAAACACCTAAATAACATTTTCATCATTTTTTGCATAAAGATAGAAATTGTTTATTTGCTCAGTCAAAAATTAGGTTTTATCAGTTGTAAAGATTCTAGGATTTGTCATTTGTGATTGAATGTTGATTTATTTGAGTTTTTTGGTACAATGCCTCCTTTCGTGACTCAGTTTTCACCGAAGAAATGATGAGGAAAAAGTTGAACATTTCTTGCTACTTGGGGGTTTTCCTCTTAAATTTCACAATAGTTCTAAAGTTGCAATGATGACTTTGGTATGTTTTTTGCAACACTTAGGAACAGGTTTTCCCCTAATATTAGATTTTTCTATCTAATGAACAAGGAAATTTCCTAGTTTTAAAATTGGAATTGAATAATAAAATTGAAATTGGCCGTACGAAAATTATATTTGAAGTGTCTCATTTAAATTGGCTAAACGCAGATAAAGCAATAAAAATTGGCCCAACGGAAATATAGTCCGTTTGGCAAATTTCAATGAGACACTTGATTTATAATAGGACACTAAAATATATATCTCGTTTTAGCCAATTTCAATAGGAAACCTGATTTATCCCCGTTTGGCCAATTTCAATGGGACAGAGTATTACATTTTTGCGTAATTGATTGCCTAATATGCTTTGAACAACATCATATGAATTTCAAACTTTAAAAATAAATAGCCTTCAACACCAACAATTTCATTCTAAATTAAATTTTGTTCAAGGGTCAGAATGAATTATCCCTGAATAAATTTTGTTTTAATTCAAATTTCAATGAGAGAAAGAATGAAAGAAATTAGCAGCAGCAAAAGAACTTGCTCTATTTTCAGCTCTCATTATCAAGAACAAGTTTGTTTTTGCTCATTCTCGCGCTTGGGTGAAAATGAAATTGAAATTGAAATCCAAGGTCTTGGACCGTGCAGTAGAAAGTCTAGGAACATCAACAAAAATCCTTGATAATTTGATCAAAAGACTTTTCAAATCTCAACAAATTTACTTTTACAAAAATTATCTTATTCTCATAAATAAAACACTTTCAGACAAAGATCCTTAAGCCTGGGAAGTGATCTTGAAATATTGCATGCAATATTGCGATGCTTGCAATATTTCATGCAATTTATTGAAAGCTCTGAAATATTTCAGTGCGTGCACATATTTTCCTGAATTTTAAAAAGATTTTATGCAACATTTTATTGCATACAATGTTTTTAAAATTCGCGAAAATACGTGAGTGCACTACAATATAGCAGAGCTTGCAATAAATTGCATGAAATATTGCAAACTCTGCAATATTGCATGCAATATTTCAAGAACACTTCCCGGGCCTAACCATCACTAAAATAGTTAATTACTTTGTAAAAGTTGTTGCAATATGTGTAATCTCCAAAGAATTTCGGATTGTAAACAATAGATATCTATTGATGACAATTCTGAAAGTTTTTGGAGATTACACATTTGAAAACTTCCCAGAAATTAAAATCAAGTTCAACTTTTCCCCCTTTTCACCTGAATAGGAATTTTATGCATTTTGGCAACATACTCGGCGATGTACGGATATATTTTCGGATCCCTGCAATCTTCCTTCGTGAGTGTCCTTCCTGGTGCAAATTCATAGGCAAGTCCATTGCCGAACACTGCCAAAAGCCGAGAGCCGATGTTGTGCGCCGAAAGGAGCTTCATGTTCCGGATTTCGGCGTCACGATCAATCATTAACTCCGTGCCTTGGCCTTATTAGGAAGCATTTCAAAATCAACATTTACTAGAAAACTTTCTATGGGGAAAAATTCTCCAAAATTTAAAATTTCTGGTTTCATGAATAATTTGAATGAAGCCTTATAAAGAAGCAAACGGTGTTTTGTTTCAAATACAAGGAGTCCTTTTCAAAAACACTTCTAATTCGCAAACCACTGCTCTTCCGAACCAAATGTGAGAAAAACTGACAAATTTGGGCGGGGAGTTTTCAAAACATTTTCAAATGACACAGCCAGGCACACATGAGGAAATCTCAAATCCATAAAAAATTATGTGCCTAGCAGTGACATTTTGATGAAAATTGTCGAATCGCAGCTATGCCTTGTATTTCTACATTTTAGGCTCTCAAATATCGTTCGGAAGAGGGGTGAAACGTAGGTAAACGTTTAAAAACTTGAAAATTTTCAAGAAATCTCTGTTCAACACCTCCATTACAGGGGTCTCTCAATTTAACGACACATTTGGGAGGCATGCAAAATTTCGTTAAACTGAGAGATTGTCGTTATTTCGAGAGGTTTATATAATAAATGAAATATTTTCTGAACTGTATGTTACATTAGGTTGTAACAGAAATTTCCAGAATTGGTCTGTGTGGGTTTTATTTCTTTGGTAATATTTTTCTAAATCCAAATCAACCTTTTTATTAGAATAAAATTGAATTTTGGACTCTGCAACCATTGAAACAAGCTTGATGGTAAATTAATCAAGATTTCAAAATTTTTAATGACTCAGAGCAAGTAATCAATGCTCATGACTTTTTCCTTAGAATTAAGATTGTTGTGATTGCAAAAAATTATTATTATAGGATAAAATAGTAATAGATCTATTAATTTTCCAACATACAATTCAAATCCACATTTTTGCCAGGTTTATCATTACTTCCTCTGGACAGATCCTAGATAGAGGTCAAATAACTAGTTTACTTGTGCCTCTGGTTGCAAGGTCTAAAATTCAATTTTTTTCAAATAAAAAAATAGTTTTGGGTTTAGAAATATATAATCTTGGATTTAAAAACCACACAGACCAATTCCGGAACATTGTGTTACACAATGTATCGAGAGATATCGTTAAATCGAGTGTCGTTATATCAAGAGACCCCTGTATAATTTTTTAAGAGAAGTCTCCATATCAAGTCTTTAGAATAGAAATGTTGATTTTAAAATGTGTAATCTCCAGAGACTTTTAGGAGTGTAGTCAATGACTTTTCATTGATTACACTCCTGAAAGCCTTTGGAGACCTCACAAATGCTGCCATGAACCGTAAACTCTGATGAGAATCATGTCCTCCTTCTTGTCTTTGTAAATCCCAATCAACTTATTTGTGATTCCATCGGTGAAGATCTTAGACTTGAGATGACTTTGGCAGTCCTTCCACTCTTGACGGATCTTCTGGACGATTGAGATGGCTCCGGATTTGAGGTCTTCGTCAGTTTCAGCAGTGACTTCGATGTCGGGAAATTGAAGGGTGTCGTTAGGAGAGGGTTCCATGGTGAAAGGCTTTAGGAATAAAAAAAAATGATTTTCAGATCATAAAACTTATTGAAAATTCAAGATAATTCACTGTAAAATATTTTACAATCCAAAGCTGAAATGAGGCAGTCTAAAGAAATTTGATGGAGAAAAAATATATGGGGTTGAGGCAAATATCTCACATTCGATTTTTCTCACTACTTGAATTTTTGGACTACCTCAAATTTGGTACACTTTACCACACACATTTCTTGAAGCATTTTTGCAAAGAACTATTATTGAGAAACTTTCAGAATTTCTCAGTAATACCTTTCTGCTGATTCACAAGTTAAGTCTCATTAATAATTGAAAATATTGATTAATTAAGGCAATGCCGCAAAAAGAGCTTTCTTTCATTTTTCAATCTTGAATTTTCGTACCTTTTTGATTTACAGTAAAATCTTTAAAAATTGTAATGTCTTCCTGGGATTTGTTCACTGTAATTAGAGATACCGGTTAGTAATAAAACGAAATTCCAAAGTTCATCAGATGAAATTCTTGAAAGTCCAGATTTTTTTTATTTTGAGAGGAATGTCAAAGAATGATCGCTCACTATTTAAAGAAAAGTTTAAGAAATTTCGAAAATTAGCACTAATTAGGAAAAATTAGTAGTGATTAATTTTATTAAAGTAAATTTGAAATAAAATTGTGAGTCTTTTGAAAATAATTCATCGGTTTTACCTTTCTTTCTAAAATATTTCACGATTTTTAATTGTATTTAAATGTTGAGCGCTTTTGTTTGTAAACAAACAGATTTTTTTTCAGAATCCAAAAAGAAAATAAAGCACGTGGAAATAATTTCTTGAAAAATGGACATTTTAGAGGGCCACGAAATCATTTTGGGCACATACGAGGAGTTCGTTTTGGGTTACAAGCCTTCCCTGGAGAACTCCGAAATCCGTTTGACGCAGTCCTTCACGGATCACGCTCATGCGGGATGCGTCAAAAGTGTCGCCACGGCGGGGAAGTTTTTAGTGACGGGTGGTGTGGATGAGAATTGTAAGATCTTCAATCTGCGGAACCGATCTGAACACGGGCAGCTCATACATCACGATGGATCCGTAAACGTCGTTAGGTTTTACGACAACAAACACGTTTTAACAGGTGGGCTACTGTACACTCTTATTTTCTTTATGACTAAATTTTATAAGAATTATGATCTTCAGCATTTCCGAAATTTACTAAATACGAATAAGAATATTACTACATAAGAAGCCAAGCTTCAACTCAAAATCCCGTATTCTTATAAAAAGAAAAGAGTATATTACCTCTTTTATTGCCCCATGGGGTTGAAGTCATTCTTAAAGCTGCAAATTTCTCTCTCATTAGAAATGTCTCAGAAATTCATTTTATCTAAGTTATAGATGCATTTTTACAAATTTCCAATGTACGGTTTTAATTTTCAGGTGGCGATGATCAAAAAATCTGCATTTTGAAGACAAACAGTTGGAAAGTAGAGAAGACATTAGTGAAACATCGCGGGGGTGTCATAGACGTCAGTATTCATCCGTCTGGCAAATTGGCCATGTCCATAGCAAAAGATCAGAAATTGATCACTTGGAATTTGATCAAGGGTCGTGCCGCCTATGTGACCAATCTCCATGAAACGGCGGAATTTGTCAAGTGGTCTCCTGATGGGTCAGCCTATGCGGTGGGGTTCTACAAGAGGGTCGATTTATATAAAGTGGAAACTGCAGCGGTCGATTACAGTATTAAGATACAAGGCAGAGCTAATGCCGTCGTATTTCTAGGTAAGAGAATATCCAATTTAAATTTGCGTACAAAAATGTCATGCTTTTGAGAACCAATTTAGTTAATCTCAGTTTTTGAGCTTTTGAAAGTTTTTCTTCAATTGAATTGGCTTCCTGAAGTTTTGAGCATTTGAGCAAATTTGTGGATAATTTACTACAAAACTATGAAAGTTGTAAAGTTTTTCAAGTTAGAGCACTTGTAAAAAGATGAAATATGGACATTGAAATTAATTTTGAAAACATTTTGGAAAATTGTATCCTGGTGTCCCTCCTTTAATTGACAATTCCAGGAAACATTCATAAATTGTAGAGTACATATCTTTGAGGCGAGCCGCCAGTAATAAACCATTCATAGTTTTAAGTGAAAGATGAAATTCATCAATCATTTTTTCCTGGTGGCTCTACTCAAAGATGCGCACTCTACTTTTCTATTTTCAGATGACACTACAATTGCGATAGCTGGAGATATGCCCCAAATAGAAGTACACGACATTTTGAACAAAACTCAACTTCACAGCTTCGATGCACACGAAACGAGGGTCAGGTGTCTTTCTGTGATAACGTCAGAAGAACATGGCCAACAAATTCTTATTAGGTCCGGCAGTTGAGTTTGAAACATTTTGGAAACGTGTGAATCATTTTTTGCAGGAACTGAAATAATTGTTACATGCCACTTTTAAGATAATGATTGTTCAAATCGCATTTGTTATTGTTTGACCTATTCAGGCTTTCTTTTTGTCAACTTTATAGAAAATGTCAAAATGGTCAACTGTTAATAAAAACCTTTGAGGTTTTGGAGCTGACAAATTTTACTATACAAGCATTTTTCAGGAGTTGAGTCTTATTCTTATGATAATTTTCTGAGTTTGAAAAATTTTTGGACAATTATTGAGTTTTGACCAATTTTAACGCTAATTTTCTCAAATGTTTTGGTGACAAATAAAGCCAGCCCTTATAATTTCCGTATTTTTTCATAATGCTCTATGAAATGTTTCATTTCTTGAAAACAAATGTTTTGAAACATGTTTCAGAAATGTTTTGAACACAACTGTCGCCCCTTAGTTCATCTAACGACGGTTTTGTTAAAATCTGGAAGGTGTCCAGTTTCATCAAATACGATTTGATCTCAGAAGTGAACACCAAATGCCGAATCACTTGTATGGTCGCTCACAAGTTGCCCGAAGTGGCCAAAGACGAAATTAAGAAAACGGATATCACGGACGTTCAGGTGATTCATGATGCAATTAAGGACAGCGGTGATGGTGATACAAAAAAGAAGAAAAAGAAAATTCAGATTCGCGAACCGGAAGTAGAAACACCTTCACCGGAAGTGGAAGAACCCTCGCAAAAGAAGCAGAAATTGATTGTGGAAGTTGAAAATGGAAGTCAAGAGGATTCAAATTTAAAGAAAAAGAAGAAAAAGAAAAAGCTCAAAAGTGTCACTTGAAATTGTCTCTAGTTATGATCAAATAAATAAAATTATTCCATTAAAAGGTTCATTTTCAATGCCTCTAGATTAAAAATTTATTGCACCCTCTACTTTACAAAGGAACATTCTAATACTGGGGTGGGACATAGGGTCTCCGATTAGGTCGGGAGGTGGATCAAATTAAAGATCTTTTTTACACTGATTCCAAAAAAGCCCTTAGTTTTATCATTTGATTTTAAGTTTTGTTTATTTTTACACTTTCCCGGATTTTTCTGCTTTCAATTTCAACAAACACTGTTGTAAACTTCCTCTGCACTGTTACAAAAATTAAATCATGTTAAATTAGTTGTGCATTT
>JAOWAT010010461.1:0-12555 GCA_028571025.1 Longipedia americana | reverse complement strand
AAAATATGTCAATTTTTGAAGGAAAAATGAAATTTTGACAATACCAGAGCTTACTAGGGATTATATTACTACTTTTTTACATGCAATTAGCAAATAAAAATTTTCACGCCCGTCTGCCTTTAATACAGTTTCCCAGATTTTGTAAAAACAGTTGCTAAGTTCCTCAAATTGCCAAAGTTGCCAATTAAAAAAAATGTTAGCGGACTGCACCCTTAGAAACTAGAGTTTTTAGTTGCATAGGCTCTCCTTACTTTTTTGTATAATGTCTTGAAGTCTGAGAAAACAAATTCTTAAAATTGGTGATTTAAAAGTTACAATCCTCATTTTGCTGATTGTACTCACATATACTTTAGATTAAAATGGACTGCAGTACTGCTTGATTTTCAAAAATTTTGGACACAGGCTCAAAATACGCTTAGACGCCTTCTATGTACTATGTAGGCTCTGGACTTATTAAGGTAGTAAATTTTTTTTCACTACATTGGAAGGCCCAGAGACACCACTCAAAATTTAAGTAAATGCAGAAAATAAGATTCACGAAGAAAAAATTGAAAAATGTTACAGAACTGAGTAGCTTTGAGCACTTTAAGTTTACTTCAATGAAAAGGGCCTAATTAAGTGATAAAAAGCCTGTACTGGTTTCAATTGCTCAGTTCTATGCCTATACAGAACTTTTTTTCCAAAAAAAATATTTAAATAGAGCAACTTTTTACACCTTTATGTAAAATTTAGACGCCTTCCCTTCCCGGCATATTTTGCGGAAAAGTTGATTAAGTCCACCCCCTAGTCACTACTAGTAATAGTCCTTATCTTTATCAGGTAAAATTCAAAGGCGACTCAGATCAGGTTAATAATTATATCAAAAATAATTTATAATTATAAAAATCATTAATATTTTTCTAATTAAAGATAAATGAGGCGTTCCAGTGGATTTTCAGCCTGAGGAAAAAGTTTACAAAATTGACAAAAGTTTTCATTTTACTTCATAAAAAAAGAAATTTCGGACTTTGTTTCTTACATGACGCACTTTTGGGACACTTCCTGAGTCTGAAATTTTGCCGGTGGCTTCAGAATATGTTGTAGAGTTGTCTGAACTACCGTTCAAAATTTCACACTTTTTTCCTACCGCCGAAGCGCCTCAAATGTGCAATGCCATATCTAATAATCTCTCACGAAAATGAAAGTAGAAAAACAAATTAGGCGTTTCAGCAGATTTCCACGATTTCAAAAAAATCTGTGAAATTGAGAAAATCGTGTCTTTTGTTTTTCAGTTTCCTTTATACAAGGGTAAAATCTGCAACTTGTTTTCTAAAAGCGGACGGAATTTAGATGGACATGCTGTGGCGCAAATTTGGGGCAGTTCTAGGCTCTGAAATTTTGCCTGAAGTTTCAAAATGCTTAACATAATTGAATGGTCACCTTCTCCAAAAATCATTAAAATTCGGAATTTCAATAGGACGCCTCAAATGTGCAGTTAAGAATAATTCATTTTTCTGTACTAAATAGAGGTAGGATTATGTTTAATTTAATATTTCTTAATCAAGGACTTCCTTGTCTTACTAAGAATATTAAAAAGACTTCATTTCTCTTAATCATAGAGTATGTCCCTTTGAGTAGGGCCACTAGGACAAACTAATCGATGATAAACTATTCATATTATTACTCATGGATGTTAAATGTAGGAAAAGCATTCAGCTAATTGAAATTTTGAAACTTAGAAAAGTTTTTTCACCCAATAGTTATATCAAAACAAATAGAATACATTTGTGTATGTGATTGAGTCTATTAATTTCCCGGAAAAATGAAAGCATGTTATGCTTCCTTGGAGGAACTAAGTTTTATGAAAAAGTGACACACTATGCCCGAAAAAACTATCAGCATTCCCATCATTTGATTTCTACACTTTTAATATCCATGAGTTAGGTGAAAGATGAAAATTATCATCGATTATCTTCTCCTGGTGGCCCTACTCAAGGGGATATACTCAACTTTTTGGGATTTAGCAAAATAGTCACATTGGCAAAAAAGGATTAGTTTGGGGGGATACCAGAATTGTGCGCAATTTTTGAAAGACTCTTACCCAAGAAATAATGGGTTGCTTTAGAAAATATACCATTTTTTGCAATTCTTATTAAGACCTTTCACATCTTCATATTTTAGTTCAAATGTTATTCGTTCCCTTTTTAGGCTAATCTTATATGTTCAAAAAGTTTCATAAAATTGTTTATTTCACTCAAAATTGAATCGTTTGTCATAACTGAGGGAAAACTTTTTACTTCAATTCTATTTAATGAATTTGGGAGCACCACACTAATTTTCAAGACTTTGTGATATGATTGATTCCTTTTGCAGAGAATATATTGAGGTAAATTCTAAACAAGAATTGGTGGCCCTTAAAATCAGTTCTTTTTTTTAATGCAAAATCTCCTTAGGGCGCCTCAAATCAAAACTTTTGCGATTCTAAGGGCCACCAATTTTTGATTATAATTTACTTCAATGCATTCTCTGCAAAAGGAATTAAGTCATGATTTCTTTTCCTGAATGCGATATTTGAGGTTTAATATTGCCAAAAACAGTGGATTTGCTACATAACAGAAAACTTAAAATGCATTTTGCGCAAAATTACGCAAAATGTTTTGATACAAAAATCTTCTTGGGATGCCTCATATTTACTTGGAAGTTTTCTTTAGCTGCAAAGCTGTCAGCATTCTGAACTCAAATAATTTGAGGCGCGGTATCGGAAAAGGAAATTAAACTAACTCAGAAATTTTTGAATTTTTAAGTACAACAGGAATTGAAGGACTTATTTTTTAACTTTTCAGAACTGAAGACCGATTTTGAACTACAGTCAAAGACTGATTTAGCGTATGACGGATATAACGACGTCGTTATTTCCGTCTTTATATAGTAAAGTGTCACTTAATCCGTCGTCAAATCGGCATTATATCCGTCGTGACGTTAAAAGTATACGAGCGCTATATCCGTCTTTGACTGTACCTCTTTTTAATATTTTAAGTTACCCCTTTCCCAGAATTTTATATCATAAAATCGAAACTTGTAAAACTTTAAACGTCATTTTCTCAAAATTTCGCGAAATTTTTTATGTGCCTTTTCCCATACCTTGACACATTTAATCTACTCTTATTAAAATACCCTAACGGCAGCTGCATTGCGTGGATTCCGCGCTCGTTTAATCTTATCCTAAAATTAATGGCTGTACTTACTCTTCACAGATGGGGAATATGAGCATTTTCTTGGAGAATATATCCACGGACTTTGTCCACCTTTGCACTCTCAGGTAATTTCTCTCCAGTTTGCTCACGGTTTTGTCCTTCTCGAATTCCAACACGGTTTGAGCGTTACCGATTTTGCTGGAAGCGAGCAAGAAAAATTATTAGATCTGTGTGCTACTCCGTTCTTTTGAAATTGACTTAACCCTTTGACTACGAGGTTATCTGATAAGTGACCCTTAAGAACGTTTGGTAAGAAATCGTACCAATCTTTTTACTGTTATGAGGTTCAAAAAAATTAATTATTCACCATATGTATTCAAATATGCCAAGTATTTTTTCTTCGTAATGAAAGGCAATTAATTGCTCTAATCAAGGGAAAAATCAGTCAGACTTTTTTGCCAAAAAAAATCGAAAACTGAGAGCCGATTTAAAAAAAAACTGAGCGAAAACGCGAAAACTTAGAAATAAGAAATTTTTAGATTTGGAAACATCTAAAAGTTAACAATATGTCCAAATCGTCATCGTTCTATTGGATATTTTAGTCAAATATTGACTGATCTAAGAAAATCTTCCCCTTTTTTGGACCTGAAGTCACTCTTTCTGACCATTTCTGGCTTTAAACCGTGACATTTTCAAAAAAAATAACTTTTGTCAGAAGTTTTTTATAAACTCAGAAATATTTGAAAAACTGAGCAAAATTTCTTCAAAAACTTAGCCAAAAGTCCAAAAACTGAGCTCAAAAAAATCCAAAATCTAACAAATTCAAATTTTTAGATGTTTGACTAATTTAAAACGCAGCTAAAAAAGCCTGTTAGCATACCTAAGCTTAATGTAACCAACAATTTTTACAATTTTAAGTGAATTTACCTAATCAATCTGGAATAGAAATGACTCGAGAAGAAATAGACATCTTCTGTTCTCTCCTTCGGCAGTTTTTCCGTTTTCAACCACTCCAAGTAGAAGTAAATAATTTCATCGTTGAGAAATTCGTGCTCCTCTAAGGAATGGTAATCGTTGGTTGTCACTTGAGAACCTCCGTACTGACACAGCCTGAAATTAAGGCAAAATTTTAAATTTTGCATTTTCGAAGCCACCCCCTACTCGAAACATTCTAACGGCCCCTTTTTTAAGAATTTAATTTGCTCTTATACACCAATAGATGATGAAAGATTAACTCTGCCATGCAAATTTTCTTCATTTTGATTTGAAACTTATTGAAATTTTGTCTGGCAGGATCAATATCTTTACTCTGAAATGTGTATGGCATACCAAATTGCCAAAAGTTCTGGAACGTTTCGAGCAGGGGATGAAGATTTATTGGATGCTTTGATAAAACTTCTATAAACTTTACATGATCATAAACATGGTTAAAATAATATTATGACCCCTACAAAATCCCAAACAAAAAAATATTCAAAAAATGACCATGATACATAAAAACGTTCCTTTTAACAATGTAGAACTAATGACTCCCCCAACAAATTTCGGACTGACCTTTTTATTGATATCTCAGGACTCAGTCAAATTTGTAGTCCTGAGATATCAATAAAAAGGTCAGTCCGAAATTTGTTGGCGGAGTCATTAGTTCTACAACTACATTTGTAGTTGTAAATTGTGTAAGATACTTTTGAACGTCTTGGATATCAAAATGTATGATTTTTCTTACTTTACAGTGTTACATATAAGCAATAAAACTTCTTTTAAACGTATCCATGACTTACACATCATAACCATTAATGGAAAAAACCATGAAAATCTAAAATTACACACTGTCCATGATTTAGAATTTTGTGTGATCTCAGTTTGTTGTAATATCTTAGAAACTGCTAAACCAATTGGAAAGCTACTGTTGATACCATTGAAAAGGTGAGATTCAAAGCAAAATTTTAATATCTTGAACATTTCTGTACATCATCTGACACCCAAGATATGAACAAAAAAGTCAGTCCGAAATTTGCTAGGGAAGTAACAAAAATTGAGCTAAATTTTTTAGTCTATTTGAAACATAAATTGCAGTTGCAGATTCTTTATCGTAAATGGAGTGCATTTTGTAAAAATTATTATAAAAAATCTTACGTTACTACTTGTGACTTTCTTGCTTCAGCAGTCTTTCCCTGATCTTTAATCTTGGAAGACTTATCGGTATTGGCAGAATCAGCAGCCTCTTCTTCATCAGTAGTATCATCAATTTCCAAAATAGTAATTTCCTCTTGACTAGCAGCAGCTTCCCTTCTCCTTCTTTTAGCCCTTTTGGATTTCTTCTTTTTCTTCTTCTTCTTTTTTTCCTCTGAAGATTCCCAATCATCATCATCCTCGGAATCAGAATCCTCAGAACTAGAACTTGGTGGTTGTCCCTCTTCCTCAGATGTCATAGCTTCCAATTCTGCTCGATCCATATTCAGCTTTGGTCTTTTTCTCCTCCTCTTTTTCTTTTTGACCTTTCCTTCTCCATCAGCATTTTTCTTCTTCTTCTTTAAAGGAGCTTCATCATCATCATTATCATCTTGCTCCTTCTCCTCTTCTTCTTCTTCTTCCTTTTCTGAGGGTTTCTTCTTCTTAGACTTTGCTTTTCCAGGATTTTTCTTTTTCTTCAAAGGAACATCGTCATCATCCTCTTGACCAAGACCTTCTTTTGGTTCTTTGCTTTCTTTTTCTTCTTCATCATTTCCCTCAACCTTCTTCTTTTTACCCTTAGCTTTTCCAGGAGTCTCCTTTTTCTTCCAAGGCCCTTCATCATCATCACCTTCTTTTGGTTGTTCCTCCCCTTCCTTAAAACGCTCTTCTTCATTTTCTGAAAGTTTCTTCTTTTTACTCTTAGGCTTTCCAGGAGCCTTCTTTTTCTTCAAAGTAACTTCATCACCATCCTCCTCTTCTTTTCCTTCAAGATGCTCATCCTCTTCTTCATTTTCAGGAAGTTTCTTCTTTTTAGCTTTTAGCTTTCCAGTTGTCTTCTTGTTCTTTAAAGGTATATCATCACCATCCTCCTCTTCTTCCTTTTCTTCTTGCTCTTCCTCTTCTTTATCTTCATTTTCAATTTTCAAAAGTTTTATCCTTTTACCCTTTGGCTTTCCAACAACCTTCTTTTTCTTCAAAAGAACAGCATCACCTTCATCTTCTTCATCATCTTTATTTTCCAAAAGTTTTATCCTTTTAGCTTTTGGCTTTCCGGGGGCCTTCTTTTTCTTCGGAGGAACAACTTCATCACTATCATTATCATTCTCTTCTTGGCCAGTGTCACCTTCTTCATCATCTGGAAGTTTGTTCTTTTTAGCTTTTGGCTTTCCGGGAGCCTTCTTTTTCTTAGGAGGAATGTCATCTCCATCATTATCATCCACTTGTTGCTCCCTTTCTTCCTTGCCAGTGTCACTTTCTTCATCTTCCGGAAGTTTCTTCTTTTTAGCTTTTGGCTTTCCGGGAGTCTTCTTTTTCTTGGATGGAACATTTTTTCCTTCACCAGGATCTTCTTTCTGCTCCTCATCCTTTTCCTTGTCCTCATTATCAGAAGGCTTCTTCTTGTTACCCTTTGCTTTAGCAGGAGCCTTTTTCTTATTCTTGACGGGAGCGCTTTCTTCTTTATGCTCTTCCAGATTGATCTCTTCATTTTCATTGGCAGTTTTATTTTCTGGAGTTTTCTTTTTTGCCCCCCTCAGGCCCTTTTGAGGAGTCTTTTTCGTTTTCTTCGGAGGAATTTTATCATCCTCATCATTTAGATCTCGACTACTTTTGGCCCCAGTGGGGGAGTCATTTTGAGCCCCACTTTTCTGGGCTGCTCCCCCTTCATCTTTATTCTTTTTAAGTTTATTATTTTCTTCAATTTGTTTTCTTTTGGTGATCAATTCAATCAAAGACTGTTCATCTTCTTCTTCACTTTCAGACTCTGATGAGGAGGAGCCCGCCCCATCGCTCGGCAATGTCACTTCCGTTTCCGGTTTGACTTTCATTTCCGGTTTGACCTTTACTCCTGGTGGGTCTGTGGGTGGGGGGCGGGAAGAGGAAATGTTTTCTTGTTCTTGTTCTTCTTCTTCCTCCATTTCCAGATACTTCTTGAGATATTTATTTTGTTTTCTCATTTCTGGAGAGAATTTCAAACTTGTCCTTGAGACAGATAAAACCAATTTGGATTTCAAAGCAGGAAGGTTTCTTTTTCCATTTTCAAAGATTTACAAAGATTACTGGAGAGGATTGTGGAAATGATCTGGATGTTTGCTGGCCGCTGGAATCTTTGTGTGGAGCTTTTTCCAGTCTGCTGATGTGCATCAGGGGTTCTTCATTTAGTGCATTTCATGCTAAAGATTTAGAAAATCAAGGATTTTATGTAATAGTGCAAAAATTTGAGAGAATAAATTCATCAATCTTGGATTGAAATTTTTGTTTGGCCTCGATCAAGAATTTGCTGGGTGCTTGCTCTGTTTATTGTTTGTTGTGACGTTTACATGGGGGCAAGTGGAAAAACAAGAAAGACATCAATTTTAAAAAGGTCAGTTAAAACAGCAGGGCAAACTTTTGGCATATTCTCAACGAGAATTTATTCTAAAAGTGATCTTATTTGACATTATTCGAATTTCATTTCAAATTAATGACATAAAATGCCAAAATTTTCTAGAAAAATTTGAATTTTTGAATTTGGCGGTATCTTTTCTGACTCGTTTATTGTTGATCCCCCCGTCAAAAGTTTTTGTCCTGCCGGTAAAAAAACACAAGCGCATTAATTACCTTACAAAAATTTTACAGGTCGAATTAAAGGTAGCAAGGATGTCCATCCGCAAAATCACAAAAACGCACAAACTTTACTCACCTTTTTTTAGGCTTGTAAAAATTACAAAGAATTATTATTATTTATTACTTACAATACTTTTTGTTACTTTTGAGTTTTGGGATGAAATCCTTTCTAATTTGTCGTATTTTTGTCAAAAAAACTTTGATAAATAATTGAACAATTTATAAACAATCTTTTTATAAGTGTTTAAAAAGTTTTGAGTCCAGGGATTTTCAAGGCAGAGGGCCCAGTCTGGTGAGAAACTTTAGTTCCCCTTGATGTGTTAAGGCCAATTTCTTTGTGCTAAATGCATTCAAGAGGAAAAGAGAAGTGCACAACTTTGCAAGACATTTTTAGGAGGGGCTAAATGGGCACACATTGCGCCAAGTTAAAAGAAGACCAAAATACCAAAGCCATGAGCAAATGACAAATGATAAAGTAAGATTTCACTCATTTTCTAAATGCAATGAAAATGTCCAAAAATCGCATAATAGAAAATTTTACTGAACAAAAAAATCCATTGAACACAATTTGAAAATATCTTATTTACTTGATTTGTCATTGTTATACTTAATCTGTATTGAGACAATTTGAGGAGTCTTCCCTCTTTAAACTCACACTTTTTAATGCATTTTTAGAAATCCAATTGTTTTGTGCAAATCAGGCAAGCCATCCAATTTTCAGAGCTGCTTTAAAAGAAGAAAGAGAAATTTCGCTTTGCAAGGCCTGCTTTGTTAATGCTTACTGCATTTCTATTTCAACATTAATTAATTAATCATTAGTAATTACTGTTACTGCCTCCTACCAAAGACAAGACTCAACTCGATTTGTGAAATAGTGCAACAACGATGAGTGATGCTCCTCCCGAAAACGGGGGCGCCGCTACTTCCGCCCCTTCAGAGGCGACTGCCGCTCCTTCGCCCGCGAAAACTGGAGGCGCCCTTAACAGTTTGAGGCATTTCAGGTTTCAGAAGACACCCAAAGCCGCCCCTCAAAAGCCATTATCTGGGGATGGGGCTGAAGAAAACGGGGCTAACGGAAATGGGGCTACTCCCGTTAAAAGAGGGCCATCCAGTGAACCGGAATCATCTCAGGACGGTGATACACCCGTTAAACCAACGGTACGTTAAATGAATCTAGTAGTACTTCGTAGTAGCTCTAGACCTGACATGACTTCATGCAAAAAAAATTGTTTGCTTTTAGGGCTGCAAAGTAATTTGGATTCGAATCCGATTCAGATTCGAATCTGCTTCAGATTCGAATCCAGATTCGAATCTGATTCGGATTCAAAATCCAAATTCCGGGAAATTACGTTCTTATTTACTTGCTTCAGATTCGAATCTGGATTCGAATCTGAATTTGAATCTGAATCGGATTCGAATCCAAATTACTTTGCAGCCCTATGTTACACGCTCAAACCAACGTATACTCGTAAACTCGTATACAAAAATTCAGTGTACAAAACTGAAAAATTATTTATTCACTCTTGATTTTTGAGAATAATCCGCTAGGTTTGCTCAATTGAAATGTATCTGTTCAATAAGACAAGTTTCTTTCGGATCAACAAGTTAATCCGGTAGTTCAAAAAAATCAAACTTGGATGGAAAAACTGGGAAAAAACGTGCGTTGACAAAGAGGGCCACGTGAATCCTTTTTGCTCCTCCAGAGCAGGTACTCCTGAAACAATTTCAAGATTCCGGAAATGACTTTCCGACGACGGCGGTAGGAAGGGGGGGGGGAGGGAGAGCATTTTCGCTAAGCATGGAAGGTTCCAAGCCAGATGCGGATTTTGTAGGTATGTACGTGCACGTGGAAAATGTCAGAACGGAAATTCTAGCACCCACAAATATTGTGGAGTACTGCTACGTCCAGTTGAAATTGGCCAAGCGTAGAAACTATAAAAATCACCTACTTTCATCCAAAGTTTTCGAAAAGTAAAATATGGCAGAAAAGATGGGCATTTTTGAAGTGTAGAAATTCACCGAGATTCTCCTATCTTTGAATCATTCATCATAATGGAAGAGAAATAAAGTTTAAAGTTGAATTTGATCAACAAATATCCATTTACCCGAGGTTTGGCAAATGATTTGAAATATTTGGACCTTAAAACAGAATTTCCGGTATGTTTTAACATCTGGCTTGGGTTGAGGGAGGCAATATCAAATAAAAGATATCGCCCTGACATTTTTAACAACAGATGGCGCTAGTTTTACACCCATCTTCACTTAGAAAAAAAGAGAGATGCTCAGTCTGTTTGTTCATGTCTGTGAAGTCAAGTCACGGGCGACATGAAAAAGGGAAAAGAGAGAACAGCCAAAATTACAATAAAAAGTAGTAGAAATTCGCTAATATTTCCAAAAAATGAGGGCTTTGACCGAAGCAAATTTAACAATGTAAAATTCAACTTATTTCACTTCATATGAACACAAATTTAGCATTTAATTCACGGATAAATGGTTCACTTTTGATAAATTCTTTTTTTGAACGCACCATTTCCTATTGCTACAGGATTATCATGGTATTTTTTTGCATTTTGCACATGATCAAAAACTTTTAAAGTTATTAAATGCAAAATTTGTGTTCCAGAACCAGAAGCTGAATGTGCCCAAGAAGACAAAATTGTTCGTGGACCAGACCTTACGCGAAAGGGAGAACTCGATTTTGATGCATCGGGTCTTTCAACATGATTTGTATCAATTGCGTTTGAATGCGGCCAGATCGTTTGTCCATGCTCTGGAAACGAGCTCCAATCCCGTCTCAATGGATATCACGGAACCTATCAAGTTGTCTGCTCAGGTCAGAATAAATCAACGAAGAAAATTACGTGATTTGACTTTTTCTGAATGCTCTAAATAGCTTTAGAGCATTCAGATAAAGGCGAATCACGTAACCTCCGTATCGATCTATTCGGAACCATTTAATACCAACGCTAAATCGGGCCTATATATGCTCAAAATGCTTAAAATTCACTCTAATTTTATTACAAGTTAGGTTCAATTTAGCAGAAAATATTCAATTGAAAAATTTTAAGAATTGAATTCTGAAAAATTCTAAAATTTTCAAAACTTGTCCAATTAAAAAAGAAAACTTTAAGTTTCTGAATAATATAACAAAATAAAATTTTTCAAAATTCATATAATTAATTTTGAGCTATTCCGAATGTGAACTTGCAAAAATAGTCTATATAGAAGTAAAAGTAGACCTCCCCAGTAGTGTTAAAAATTCACAGAAAAGATGTTTTCAGTGGATCTAATTTTTTATTGGAGTGAATCCTTTGAGCCACCTTATTGAGGTAAAATTGCTTGATGTTTTACATAAAAATTTCATATTAGCCGAGTTCGTCAACTACAAAAAACTAGATAACTAGATTTAACGATTTTTTCTGTTAATCAAGTTTAATGTTAATCTCGTTTAATGTAGTATATTTTGGGATCAAGATTAACCATGATTAAAAAACTTAATAATGTCGTTTTATCTCATTCAATTTCGATCCAAAAATAAACTACATCAAACGAGATTAATATTAAACTAGATAAAACGAAAAATTTGTTTAATCTAGTTTTATCTAGTCATGAACTGAGCTATTGCTTAACACAAATAAGAAAGAAC
Organism: Longipedia americana; assembly: GCA_028571025.1. Lineage (NCBI taxonomy): Eukaryota > Metazoa > Arthropoda > Copepoda > Polyarthra > Longipediidae > Longipedia > Longipedia americana. The sequence continues at coordinate 957 of JAOWAT010010461.1, read as the reverse complement.
GAATGGCAAAGCCATAATTTGAAAGTGCCTCAGTGCACGTGAGACTGTCTTTAAATATAAAAAGTTTACTTTTATAACTTATCGAGGAACAATCAAGGTCGAGAAAACTTTTTTGTATACATATTTTTTACAATCTATGATTGTAAGAGAAACAGACTTTTAACCCTTATTAAACTGCGTTGGTGCATTCTACCCAATGGAAACGCCATTATGAAATGTCTTTATTATCATGCGTCGCACTCATCAACAGCGCAGTTGAGTAACGGTTAACAGGGCTTTTACCTTAGACTGTCAGCGATTGTACAATCACAATTTTTGGTAAATGTACTCAACTGCGCTGTTAACCCATATCTCAATAACTAAGTTTCAATATAAAAAGTCCTTTTGATGTGTTATATTATTGAATCCTAATAAACCCAAAAATGTATTGAAAACCTTGGAAAGCACCTGGAAAAGGGCTAAAGAGCTTGATCAATTTAAGGGAAAATTGACAACATCATAGATTTTTGGAAATTCTTATTAACTATTTTCAAAAAAATCTTTAATTGGACACTTTCCTGATGCTTTCCATAAGTTTTTTTTTCAATTTGTTTAGGTGTAAAAATTGACAAACTAAAACATAATTTTGTATTGAAATGTCGTTTTTGAGATATACTCAATTGTACAAAGTCCTACAGTTTATGGTAAAAGCTCTGTTAAGTACAATCAAAAGTCCACAAGGCATATGATTATATAGCCTCATTAAGTTCATTTTTGAAAAGAAATCACCGAAATCGCAAAATTATATGCTTTCATTTGAGATTTAAGCATTACTGTGCAATTCTACAATAAAATTGAGCAATCTCTGTGATGACAATTCTACGCAACTACTGCAACGTATTAATATGATAATAAGAAGGGAGAAAAGTGTTAATTCACAGAATTGGATCGTTAGCGCTTATGAAGTGACTTACTTTC
>JAOWAT010010350.1:0-12556 GCA_028571025.1 Longipedia americana | reverse complement strand
CTTTCTAACGACATTTCACCTTCTATCGACATTTTTGAAGACTCCCAATAATGTCGTTAGAAGGTGAAACCACTGTACCAGTCTTCTAATTTGAAACACTCCTTAGTTTAGAATGTTAAGATTACATCATCAAAAAATTATAAGATGGATAAATGAAACTGAATGAAATAAAAGTTTTCCCGGAATAAAACTTTTTTGTTTACAACTTTTGTGTCAGTCATTACCTCGCTCTTCGGAGGATGCACAGTGGGATATGAACGTCTTTCTTATCTCATAATAAAACTGTTACTCTCGTTTGAGGAACAGTGCTTTATTATCAGAATAAAAGGGTATCTATGCACCACTGTGGGATGGATGCGGGAAATTTAGGTCAGTGAAGTATTACTTTTCAACACACACACACACACACAAAAACACAGAAAGATAGAAACTCGAGGAAACCGTTGCTTACAACAAGCAATGGTATGTTCAAACTGAATTCAAAATGGACCTTTTTGAGTCACAATCTCAAGTAGATTGAAGCATTTATAAAATAACCAACTTTAAAATTAGACATTTTTTTGTTGAAATTTCTCAGAAAAACGAATGGTATGAAAAAATGACAAAATTTCAATATTAGATATTCCTAGGCTGGAAAATTTGCGATTTATTTTTATTTTCAAAACTTGTATAGGGAAGATAGTAAATCAAGGATAGAAATTTTATATTCATGTGCTAAGTAAGAAATCGACAAAATTTCAGATTAAAACATACCTTATATAGCCTGATGTAGACAATAATCTACTCGAGGTGTAGAAAGTAATATAAACTCATTCTTTTGTGTAAAATTTGTATCATAATCCTTTCGGTTAAGGATTAAAGGATATCTGACACAATGTGATTAAGAATATTAGATTCTAGTCTTTACAAAATTAAACCCTTTCTTTTTTGAAATTATTGTATTTGAATTTTAATAATCTATTGGATTTTGTAATTCAATACCCAAAATTGCCTGAGATTATGCTTACGTGTCGGTAGAAAATGACGTATATAGAGGTCATTTCTATCTTTTATATTCTATATTCTGTATTCCATATTGTATAGAATCATAGACCATAATATATGGAATCCGAAAAGACTTTCAGAATTGTAAGCAATGCTTTCCTGAAAGTCTTTGGAGATGACATATATTGCTACTGCTAAACAGATTATACATTCACATCAATAATTGTAAAGACACTTTTATAATGAGTCATGCACGTCAAGTCACTGCAGAACATTATATAATTATGGTTGTACATTCAAGTCGGGGTGAAAAGCAAAATTTAACCCTTATCGTCATGCGATGGTTTATCTAACCTTATTATCGCATGATGATCAGGGTTAATTTGTTATAAAAATTTGGTCAAGTTTTCAGTCTGATGCTCTTCACCGTTGAACATAATCCAATGGTGATGTAACATGGGCAAAAAATACACAGTGGGATCCAGATAAGAATTTTTTAAAAAAAGTATTGAATTGTGCTGAAATTTTAAGAATATTTTCAAAAATATATCCTAAAACAGCATATATTGCCCGCTTTCCATATCATAACAATTATGCATTTGAAAGCTCTTCTTTATCTAATGGTCAAAAAATATATGTTTTGCACCTCTGAAAGTCTTTGGTTTCTACACAAATGATGTAGAAATGGATGAGAAATGTATTTTTTGTTTCCTAATTTGCCAAAAGTTTCGCCAATTGCAACTTCCTAAAACAACTTTAGTTATTTATTGCCAAGACTATAAATAGAGAGAAGAAACGATAAAATCAGAAGGAAAACAAAGTTTTCTAAGACTCTATTAAAGTTTGAATAATTGTTAGAAAAACTTTCCAGAACACAAATTCAAATTTCTTAGATGAGGTGCCTCCAAGGATTTTTTAAAAAAAAATCAATTCTTTTGAGAGAATACATTTTGACTTTACTGTGTACAGTAATTCTAAAAAATCAGATTCTATCATTCTTACGTCAAATATCGTTACTGGAAAAAAATTATTTGGAAACTTTTTGAAGTAAGATATGAAAAACCTTACAAGCTCTGTACTTAAGATCAATGGTGAATTATTGATCTGGACAAAAATGACAAGAGCCCTAATTCCTACAATTAAAGATTTATAAAGATCAACTATTTTTCATATCATTAAAATATCATCAGGAGATACCATATTTCTTATAATCTTCTACTTTTTGAATTAAAACTGTATAAAATTCATTGACTTCTATTGCTTAAATAATGTAAATTTCTTTAAAATGGTACTTCCTCTGTATAAAAATGTCTTTCTTTAGTCAACCAGAGGAAGTATTCTTAAACAGTTGACAAAACGGCCTCGAGCCCTAATTCTTACATTTCTATTCAATAGCCAAAACTCGAATGCTCTTTTACTTCTTCTTCAGCGGAAACCAAGGTAACATTTAAACCATCCAATTTGCATTGAAAGTAGCTGCATCTGTGACGGACACATGCAGAATGATTAAATGTAATATTTGAGAAATTGTGCAGTTTGTTAATAGTGGTCACAATGACTGAAATCAAGGTACAAGCTCAGCAGTTTCTGATATTGACTGATTCATTGACCAAAAATGGTAATTTGAGCTGATGACAATGATTTGTTAAAAGAAGAAGAAATAAACTGGATCTGAGAATATTTGATTACACTGAACTAAATATTGCTGATATTTTAGATCATCGCTAATAATCTATTGGTGATTTATTATGGTTGATATTTTTAATACAAAACATTGCTGATAAAAAATACCGTTATCGATGATATTTTTTCAGATTTACTGGGGAACAAGATTTCCTCATGAGATTGCTTATGATCCTAATTAATGATGAGTTTGTCAACTTTAAAAATATTGAAAAAAATCCACTTATTTCCATTTTTTTGTTGCATTTGCATTTTCTTTGCTATTCTCAATTATAAAACATGGAAAGTTAAGGGCATGTCTGATTTCGGCAACTGTTTTCTTCTTTACTTGCTTATCACATCTACTTTGGACAATTGTTGAAATCTGTCTTAAAAGTCAAATAAAATGTCTGAGGTTGCAGTCAGTGGGCTTAACATGTAATTTTTAAACTGTTTTTATGAATAAGTGAAATGGAGATTATTTTTCCATTTAATCAATTCTTTCTTGAGCAGATTCAATTGTTTACAACAGTGTGGATGTCATTAGGTCAAAGTACAGTGGAATATTCTAAAAATGACATTCAATCGATGTAATGTCAGATTTGTCATATAATACGGTACATCAAAGGAAATAATTTAGTCAAGGTCTTTTATCTACCGTTGACATCAAAAGTAGGCAAATACATATTTCTAAAATCTGTCTTTTAACCCTGATCATCATGCGCTAATAAGGTTAGATAAACCCTCGCATGACAATAAGGGTTAAATATTGGGTAACACAACAAGAACTGAAAAAAGATAGCAGGCCCCTCGCTGTAATTGAAAGATATTAGATGTATAAGATGAAAGTCATTTTATAAGAATAAGATATTGCAATTCTGATTAGTCAAATTGAACCTCCAGTTATATATTTTTTTATAATTTTGATAAAAATCATGCTATTACCAGTTTGCTTTCTACTAATTTTGTCTTTTAATTTGAAACAGATTAAGATCTTCAACATTTAAATTTTTTAGAATTGCAATATACTGAACAGTGTCACTCATTCATGAAGGATAGCAAAGTATATTCGAAGAATGGTGATAGCAATTTTATATTTGCATTACACATAAATTAAAAGTGGTGAAAATAAGAGAGATATTTGTGATGAGAAAATTAATTTAATTTGGTTGAAATTAAGATGAAAGGTAGGAAAATAAGAAGTTTTGCAATAGATCTTTCCCATATATCTTTATGATTGCTGCTAACTTTGAACATATAACAAGGATGTTGAACTAAATAATCATTGAACATTTTTAAAAATGTTGAACAAATATTGTAAAATATTAATTTAAGATGTCTAAGAATTTTTAATGTATCACTGATATTATGATCATCTCTAAAATAATGATGATTCCATTGTGTGTATTTAAAAAGAGCCAATTTTGTGTTTAGGCTGGGGAAAGGATCAAAATATTCACAGTTTAAAAATGTCACAAGGATGTATCAAACATAGAAAATTTTAGCAGACTTGAGTTTCCAAACTCAAATTGATTTTAAATATTGTTTCAAGTGTATTTAAATTCATCCTTTGATGATGAAAGTAAAAATATATAGGAATTTTACAATGTGATACTGTGTGTGCTTAGAATTATTTGTGGACTTTTTACAAAATGGCAGAAGATTTTTACTGTGGGTAATTGCATTAACATTTATTTTAAAAGGTACAATTTGAATACTAATCTTCATCTTCTCTAAGATGTCTGGATATCAATATGTTCAGTAATTTGTGAAGTTCAACATCACAACCAAATAATGCAAAGGAACATGTAACAGATCTTGGCAACATTAATAAGAGAGATGTTCAAAGTAATTCATTTACATTATGGCCTGTTTCAGAGAAGAATTGCAAAAATGTTTCAATTTTGTAAATTTGGTGCCAATCAAAAGTAGAGTGGCCATAGTTGATAAAAACATAACATTTGTGAAAATCTACTACTATAAATTCCAAGCACTACCTCTGTTTAGTTGTCAAAAATGGTCCCAATAGAAGTAAAAGTAGCCTTTTGGCAATAGGTCAAAAGTTGATCAAAATAAGGTCAAAAAATAATTAAAATGTGTATATTGATAAATATTTTCACTTCCAGTACCGGCTTTTGACCTTATTGTATTAAAATTTTGAAAAATTTGCAAAAAAGTGGAAAAATCATCATAAAATTATCAAAATAGGCCATTTTATCATGATTTTTTCACTTTTTTGTAATTTTTCAAAATTTTACTACAATAAGGTCAAATGGAAATCATTTTTGGCAACTTCACAGAGGTAGTACTAAAAATTTATTGTGGTAAAATTTCCAAAATTTTCATGTTTTTATTAACTATGGCCACTCTACTTTTGAATATCATCAACTCAGGAAAATTGAAATTCTTTTGCAAATCTTCTCTGAAACGGGCCTCATGTGTATAAATAAGAAATGATTATAAAATTCAATTTCAGTTTGATAAATGTGTTTAATTTGTGCATGATTATAAATTGCATATGAACAAATATCCACTAGAATGACTAAAAGACACTCTAGAAACAAGCACTGTCAGACAGGATTATTTGAAAATGTTCTATTTATATCTCTATAAAACAAAATTTCACTTGAAATGAAGACCAGATCCTCTCCAGTAATACACATGTTGACAATATACAAACTAATGACATTCCTATACCAGGGACAAAACTACATGGAACAATGGATTTATTTCTTAACATTTTTCTTTAGTTAGTATGAAAGTACATTAAAATTTGACTGTAAATACCAATTATTACAAAAGCAGAAACTGCATAAAAACCTGCTCTTTAGGCTTGTTTACCTAACACTTTTCTTGTGTTTACTTTTGTTGATGAAAGAGTATAGGTTAGTATACCTCTATAATCATGAGAGGCATAAAACATAAGTATCTAATACTTCATGTAATAATAATTACCATGCTGGAAAATGCATATCAATTCATTCAAAACTGTGACAATTGAGTCACAATGAAAATAAACAACATGGTATCTTACATTTGCAATTTCACAATTTGGAACACTATCTTTAATTTTAGGATTGTAATTTAATGCTAATTTTGTTAGAGGATCTGGCAATTAAAGTTAATCAAATGAATCAGTGTTACAAGGTTTGTATTTTGATATTTTCTAGATCATATTGAAACACATGTAACATATAATAAAAAGCTTTTTAATCCAAGCTTTGTCTATAAATTGGATTATTAAAGTATCTTTTTTTTCTTTAAAATAGTATCTGTAACATCCTTGACTAATCATTTGGGACAACTTTGCCATCTCAATTCCACAAAAATGCACATTTTAAGACAAGTAACAGAAAAGAATATTGAAAAAATAAATTAAAAAAAAACAGTTTTGAATCAATGCCCAGACAAGTTTAGAGATTGGGTGCATTCAAAAATTGTCTGTAAAATAATTTTCTTTTGTTTAACACATAGGTACAGAAAACAAGGGATTGCGTATTAAGTAGCAAAAATAAGAAATGAATAAAACTTATTCTTAGCCATTTGAGAGATGGTAAAGACTTGCTTTTAAAATAAAAATATAAAATTTCAAAGAGAATCAAATTAAAATTTATTGACAAAGACCCACATCACACATTTGTATAGAAACTCATATTCCCATGATTATTTTTCATATTTCTCATTATCATGTCAATTGAGTACAAATTTTGAATTAATATGAAAGTTGTACTACAGTGGGGGGAAAATACAACATCTTTGAATAATTGACGCAATGATGAGACTAGATTTTGCACCAAAACTTGAATTTGTTCTTTCAAAATCACATAGGTTAGGGATAAAAGTCGTCAGTCTTTTAACATCCTCTTTGCAATTGCTTATTGTTTGTTTTTAAATGTCATCCAAAGAAGATTATATATTTGAAAATCTAAAAAATCCATTAAATTACTTTAAGATGCCCAAGAACATAAAGACTGTTCGGAAAAATTTGACACTGGCTATTTTGCAAAAATCTCATATAAACTTTCTTAAAAATTAAAAAAGGGGTGTTTCAGAAAGCTCAAAATCTCAGCTTTTCAAAACAGTCCTTACTTTTAAATTTTGCTCCAGTTTTGTATGAGAAAATTGAACTTTTGTTAAGACGGTTAGTTTTCAGAAAAACGTAAAATCTGCAAAAATGTTTACATAAATATGGTTCAAAATTCCAAAGTAGGAGATGATTTGATAAGATGAGATTTTTTGAATGCCAACTACTCCTTACTTTTGATTTTTGATATAGCGTACTAAGAGAAAATTGAACTTTTGTGATTATGGTCAGATTTAGGATAAAAGTATTTTTTGCAAAATTTCTTTTTTTCACAATTGACCATATGAAACCTTTTTGCTGTTTTCTCTTACAAAACTGCTTCAAAATTCAAAAGTAAGGTGTGTTTTGAAAAGCTGATATTTTGAGCTTTCTGAAACACCCCTTACTTTTGAATTTTGAAGGAATTTTGTATGAGATATTTACAAAATAGCCAGTGTCAAATTTTTCCGAACAGTCTTTAAAAATGTAGTTATTGCATTTTACTATTCTTAAGAAATGTTTGACTCCTTCAATAATGCTTTTATATGATATTTCAGGATTGTCATATCACAAATGATATGAAAACATTAACTTTTTGATCTCATAAGAACAAATTCAAAGTTTATCTCCAGTTTACAATAAGCAATATGAAGTTTCATGTTTTAGACAGAAATGTAACTTGACGTTTTAAGGAAAAATATCAAACTTTTTGAACAATAAAATTTAAAATATTTTTAGTTATGAGTTTGAATTAAATTAGATTTTTTGAAATAAATTTATAGTAGCAATTATACATTTCTTCACAACTATAATGTTTCTGAATTCCAACTTCATATTGAATATAGAAAACTGGATCATTATTGGTGCAAGAGATCCTGAATCATGTTAGAATATGTTTTGGAACATTTTTTTGCTAACCATCATGACCTCCGAAACTGAGCTTATTGAGAGAACGTACATTGTTACACCGACTGTCACCGGGGGACCTGTAATCAAAGAAAAGTCACAAAAAACAAAAGTAATTTAACTACAAAGTGATAGTTGCTGAAGAGGTCAAACTCTAAAAATGGAAAAATAAAGATGCATCCTTTATCAACAATCTAAATGAAAGATTTTATTGACATTGCTTTACAAGCTTGTACTCCAGCAGAAACAGCCAATACTTCGATACTGATAGCTCCCAAATTACTTCTGTTTGATAAACATCAAAGAAAAATATTGCTCAGGAAATGTTTCAATTAGAGAAGTGGACTGATGATGCATCTATAAGAGAACATTTTTATTTGTCTAGATAGTTTTTTCTAATTAGTGAAGATAATCTTATCGTCATTAATAATGAGGTCCGGAAAACAAAACTGGAATAATAAAATTACATTTTGTTGAGACAAATCACTCTAGTGGGGGTAATTAGTAATTGACATAATCATTTATCAATAAACTTATGGTTATATCACTACTTTCATTGAATGTAAAAAATGCATGCTTTTTACATCAAATTCATAAGAGAGATGAAATCTTCAAATAACAAGGAAAATAAATTCAAAATGTCGTCTAAATATATGCTTGCTACAACTACAAAAAGCCAAAAATTTATTTTGAAATTTTGAATTTGATGTATTGGGACTGAGTGTTTCAATTAAAATAGGCTGTTTGCAGCATAAACATTTGTAAACATGCTTTAGTAATTGAACATCTGCAATAGATAGGTAGTTTTTTAAAGGTAGCATTGAGTAATACCTAATTTCTAACATGTTACCAAAAGAGGCATGATATTTATTATAATAATAGGAAAGGAAATTATGATACGTAAGATATGATAAAATATAAATTCAACATAAGCATTGAAATATCAAGTAACCCATTGGGTGAATAGTCTTTTTTAATCGCGTACTGTTCTAAAGACTAAGAAGTTAATTCGTCAATTTCTCATATGGAGGGTTTTGATTGACGTTTATATTTGAAGCAAAATAATTTCTCAATTTACACCTACACTAATGAGCCAAAAAAGAAGTGAGAGTCATGCGCAAGATAATAAAGTTACCAAAGAAATCAATTGGCTAGTTTAGGTTAGGGAAAGAAAACATATAATCTCTAAAGGCTTTCAAAATTGTAATCGATGCAAATATCATTCTTTGGAACATTAGTATTCTTCCATAGCACTCACTTGATTTTTTGAAACTTTGAAAAGATTTTAATAATTGTTGGGTAAATGAGGTAGCTTTAAAAAACAAAGGTTGAGGTCTAAATTTAAGAAAAAAGATGGCAACTTTTTAACTACAAACTTCTGGAAATTGAAATTATCTATGACTGCAAAGATGTTGAAATGCTCAAAAATAGTCATAGAAATACGTATGGGAAAACTTTGTCATATTGTTTTCATGCAAAAACATTATTTTTATGCCAAAATACTTTGATTTAAGTGAATTTGAAAAAAATGTTGAATATTTTGTTGGTTTGAGAATGATGTTTTCGAACTGAATTGTTAAATAATGTGTCACATTCAATGATTAACTTTTATTTGAACATAATCTATAGTGGCTAATGGTAAAATTAGTTTAGAATATGGGATCTAAAATTGCTTAGCCACATTCCTTTAATTGAATGTGAGGTGCCACAACTTTTGAAAATCTGTTTAATGAAAATATATTTTCAGGTCATGAACTGAAAATTGATTTCAATCAAACAAATGTTTAAAAGTTTGCGATTTTTACTTTTTGAAACTCTATTTGCAAATTTCATAACATATATTAATCTGAATCAAATATATTACCTGCTGATTCAAATAAAAAGTGATATTCATGTGCAGTATAACTAATCTGATTCTTTTACAATATGTGGGCAAGAACAATCTGATACTTCAAATTATTTAAAATTCATTCCAAACTCTCTAGATAAGTGAAATTAGTGTAACATCATGCCCATTTAAAATTGATTACATCATTCTAGATAGTATTCTCAAACCAGCATTCAGAACTTACAAGACCATAGCGACAAAAGCATGTTTTTTCAGCACTTTACAATTGCATGGAAATTATTTATGTTTCTAATCAGGAATTCTATTCTTAAGAAAAGCCTGACCTGTTTCATGAAAGCCATGCTTTTTCTGTGTCGGATTCTTAATGAAGATATCACAGACTCAGAAATAATAACAACCTCAAATTAATATAAGAAAACCTAGAGAAATTTATATAACCTTGAAGCATAAAGTTAACATACACGTCTAGAATAATGAAATATTTGAAATTTGTTTTAAATTACACAAGACAAACGATGATTAAACACTTATCATCATGCGATGGTTTATCTAACCTTATTTGTGCATGTGGATCAGGGTTAAAATCATTTTCAATTTACTTAAAATTTCAATTCTAATTGAAGAGAAAATTTCTTTGTCTGTGATATCTTCATTAAAACTAATTAAAAATGGAGCAAGGAGTTCTAAATAGCCATTTAAAGTGAGACATCTATAGTGAATTTCTACAATTAGATTTGTGGTAGGCTATTATAGTATCATAAGGCCATCAGAATATTTCATCTTCTATGAGATATGTAATTCAAAAATCAAATACTCAGATGTCCAAATGAATAAACTTTTATGGTGTCTCACAATCACAGCCATTTATGTAAAAGGAAGCTTTTTGTATCTTTTAGTAATAGTTAATTGTACTGAAACTTTCCTACACAGAGAACAATATAAACTCAAAATCTCAAAGAAAAACTTAGAAACAATTTATGTAAAAATCTTTGAAAATATATTTTCATAAATTGCTCTATTTTAGATCAATTGCATCCCTAATTGATATTAGGGTATTGATATTTATTCTGAATCTTGTTGTTTTCTGTAACAAGTTCAGGAAAGAAACAAAATCATTGAGAGAGAATAGACAACAATGCCCCTTTGTGTTATGATGTTTGGAAAGTTGGATTTAACAAATTTGGTCCTGAAAAGGAAGACAATTGTTTGTTTTTCTCTGGGAAAAAGTTATAATGTTCTCTGTTTGGAGTAGAACTTAAACTGAACTGATATGCACTTAATTAGATTAAGTACATCTAAAACTTAAACTGTACCATTTCAACTTCAGAAAGTCTTGAGATTGATAGAATGTACATAGAGACACCCACTGTTACGGCTTTGCCTGTAAATATAAGTTATATTTTGGGCACAGGAAAAAAACATTAGTAATTATGCATCAATGTAACCTAGAATTGCTTCCATCCGTCAATTTAATTGCACTTTTGGGTTATTTTACACTTTTGGTCTAATTATGTCAATTAAATGCACGCTTAAAACTAATTTGCGCAAATAAAATAAAATAAAAAATGTTTCACCCTATGATTTTCATTTCAATTTGACTTCTTTGCCCCTTTTGGTAATACTCAAGAGTTATAAAGAGCAGAAAGTTAAGCAGTAAGTAACCCATATTCATCTGTGATGGTATTTTCTACCAGTTGGCGCAAGTGAATAAGAGGAAAAAACAAAAATTTTCTCTATGGTAATGATTTTCTATTTTTGTTTATAAATCATTGCTTAATTTTCTTTCTTGTTAAAACTCTTCTGTTCAGACAATCTACTCCATTCCTATGAAATTGTCAAAACAATAATATTTGAAAATTATCAAAGGAATGGGGTATTTTTGTTTAGATATAGAGGACGTTTATCATCAAACACAACAGTCATTACAATTCTGTTCATTCAAAATTGTCCAAACTTTTAAAATATTTAGAATTATATATAAATGCTTGAACAATTTTGGACAGACAGATCGGAAAATATAAAGTAAAAATCGTGCCGAAGTACCATTTCAACTTCGGAGAGTGAGCTGATTGACAGAACATACATAGTGACCCCTACAACCACTGCGGGACCTGTAATGTAAACAAATGAAATGTAAACAAACAAAGGGCTATTTAAGAAGTGATTGTTAAGAAGAAAATGGAAAAAGAAAAACTGAAACAGAAATGAACAATGACATCTAAAGTCTTTTGAGAAGAAACTACTCAACAGTGGGTCATTGATGTCTTTTCATTCTTAGCAAAGATGTTTTTCTTCACTGAACTCAGCTAGGAAAACACTTCTATGAGAATGGAATGATTACAATAAACCACTTTGGCCCTAAATGTTGAAATCAGTTAAAGATTCAGCTAATTGAATAGAATGTTTCACATGCAACTAATGAACATTTCAATATAGTCTTTATCTAATGGGAGACGATTAGACGTTAGACTTTACTTTCAGCTGATTTCATTTAGTATTTCTTCCATTTTTCTGTAGAACAAATTTTAATCGTGGAATTAGCAAGTCAGTATTCATTTTATCTGCTAATTATCCCGCAATGAAAGAAAACTGACAAGGCAACCCCATGACAAAGAGAGCTTTTCAACAGAAAAGTGGCTGAAATTATTAGGAGTAGTAGTTTTAAGAATAAGATTGTTAAACAAACAAAAGAATTAAGCGCATTCATTGATACAATTCTATTTCATTATTACACAGAATACACTGCTCTTTACAAATCTATCCTACTTTTGTTAAATAGAATATCTATTTAATTGATGAAGTTTCAGAAGATTTTCCAATTGTATTCTTCATATGTTTTCATGATTAGATTTTTTCAAAAATCTACTGAATTTATTGTTTGTATCTATTACAGTCTAACTAAAATTTTGTTTTCAAATGAATTGAAAAATATTCTGAATAACAATGAAATAAATTGCAAGAATTTGTTTCAGCCAGGAAGACTCCACAATAATACCATTAGTCTTATGATAATTGCAAAATGACAAAATGACAGTGTGCAGAATATATACTTTATCAACCCCCCCCCCCCAAAAAAAAATGCTCATTACCCT
>JAOWAT010010239.1:0-12561 GCA_028571025.1 Longipedia americana | reverse complement strand
ACGAACTGTTTATGAAATGTCAGAAATTGGTTAAAAAGAGCCTGGAAAATTTATAATATTTGAAAAATTAAAGAAAATTGAAAAATCAATATTGAAAATTTTGAAAAATTCGGAATTTTCCAAAAATTTTGATAATTTGAAAATTTCTATAAAATTTGAAAAATTTGAAAATTTTTATAAGATTTGAAAATTTAAAAATTTTGAAACATTTGAAACTTTTGAAAAATTTGAAAATTTTGAAAATTTTGAAAAATTTGAAAATTTTGATAATTTTAAATTTAAAAAAATTGAAATCTCTTGAGCTTCTTTGTAATCCATAATCTTTCCGATTGTCTCTGATTGTCTGATTGTCCGATTTTCAAAAAAGACAGGTAAAGCGCAACAACAAGCAGAAGAAGAAGAAGAAGAAGAATAAGTTGAAAACCTGTGTGTTGACTGCGCCTTTCAGGCAGCAGTAAAAAAACCATGTTTCCTACGCCTAAAATGCATAAAATATGGTTTGTTTGTCATAAAATTGGGCACAAAGTTTTTTAATAAATGTTTTAGTATCTCCCACCATTCTTAAGGAAATTGCAAAAAAACAATTAATCACGTATATAGAGATTTTAGACCAAAAATCGCACTTCCGGTTCCAGTTTTTCTTCAATATCTCAAAAACGATTCGTCCTACGGCAAAAATGCATTTTATAAGATTTATTCAGTATAAAAATCAGGTCCAAACTTATTTCATAAAATCTTTTGTATCTTTTACCCTTTTTAAGTAAATGGCGAAAAACCGATTTATCGTGTATGAAGTGATTTTGGGCCAAAAATAGCACTTCCGGTTTTTCCGATTTTACTTCCGGTAGCCCTTGCATTTCTGGTCTAAAACCTTCCTTGGACCATCAGGAGTCTACCTACCAAGTTTCATCAAAATCGGTGAGACGGTCTTTGAATGCATAAACCACGAACAAACAGAAGGACAGACAGACATACAAACAAAAATATATATAAGATGATTGGATGGATTGCTTCTTCCAGCTCAATGCAGGTTTGTCATACCAAGAAACTGTGTTATGGAAAAGGGTGAAACAATCTAACCAATATTTTTAGCTATATTTTTGTCTTGCGGTTTTTTAGTACCACCCAAATTTCGATCACTTTGACACGGAATATCAGTTAAGCTTTGGCATGGAGCACTAAAAAAGATTTCAAAATCAGTGGGTACATGTATTTAGCTTTAAAAGCAGCAACCTGAAAAAAGCCAGGTTCCATCAGAGTTCAATAAAAAAACACATCAAAAAGATCAATTCTATCAGAAAGATTTTTACTATCTGAATTCAATAATCAATTGACTAAGCAAAACTATCATCATGAGTAAGACTGGAGTCTATATGGATGAATTTTATGGGCTTCACTATCCCGAAGGTAATGTTAATTAGTTGATAATCAAAATGACCTTCTTAATATTAAAATTGATTATTTCTAATTTTTTTCACATTTTTCATAAGAAAATTTCAGAATCAATTTTCATTACAATTAATCTACAGCAAAATTCATCTAGAATTTCCTATTTGTTTGAGCTCTCATGGAAAGATTTTTACTTTCATGCTTAAAAATTATATTCCCATCATCTTGACATCTCATAGACCCCAATCCCATACAGTAAGGTTTTGATAAATTCCCATATTAGGAGCCAATAGAAAAATGTCAACACACCAATATCAGGGCTCCTGTGGCTTACATATTTTTCTATGGATTTAATATGGGAATTTATTCTTTTCGAATGTGGACCCTAAAAGCTTTAGAGTCATTCCACTCAGGATTTAAAAAAAATCAGTATTTGAAAATTGCTATAAATCATTATTATAGTGTCTAATGTATTAGAAAATGTAATTTTTTTTACTTTTTGTTTGTAAAACATTTGAGTACTCCCTCTGGGGAGTTGCCAAAATTGGCCTTCATAGAAGTAAAATTAGACCTCAGAAGATGAACAGAGAGTGAAGAAACTTTTTTGCTTAGACCTTCAAAAATTGTGTTTAGCAAAACAATTTTGAAATTCCTTTTTAACCATGGGGTCTATGTAGTGATATTTTTGAAATATGAGCAAACATGTGGAAAAATGGGCAAAATTTGCCTAATATTCACTCGTAGACTGAGACGGGCAATAGTTTTTTGAGAACCATAGGCATTTTCTCAGCAAAGTTTTTGGTTTGGCATTGAAATTAGACCTTCCTCTACCCCCCATAAGATTTTTAAGTCAAAATTATTAACACAGGTACTAGTATAGGCACAATTCCTCTGGTTCATAAAATGACTCATAAAATTGACGTTTTTTGACTTTTTGCCTCATTTATGGGACCAAAGGAAGTTTTAAGAAGTACTTTATTATTGTGAATTTTTACGCTTGTCAACTTTTATTTATGTCATATTTCGATTTATTCGTGATAAAACATCATAAAATGACAATTTCTAATATTTCAATAACTACATATTCTTAGATTTATGCATTTTATGCAATGGGTTGCTAACAAAATCCTTCTTGTTCTAAAAGAAATTACTAAATAAATTTACTTGAAATTCATATGGGGGGTAAAATGGCAATTTTAAAAAATCCATTTTTTTCAAATCCTGAGTGGAATGACTCTTAAGGGGGTTGGTTCTTTTAGATGTTAGGAAATTGTATTGTATTGTATATTTCCCTTTTAAATAGTAGCTAAACATAAACAGGAAAAATATATGAACAATCACAAACATAATCAAAATTAATTTGTGAAGCCACTTTTTCAAAAGGGCTTTTGGTTCGAAAACCAGGAAAGATTGAAAATCCCACCCTGTTACTTCCATTTAAAAAAAATAAAATATAAGGAGTGACATTTAATTTAAATTCAACAAAACCCCAATTTAAAAAAACTTTCTCATTTTCAAATTATGATCAATCTTTAAATTGTACTCAGATCAATTATTTACAAAGCATATCTAAATGAAATCTTAAAAAAGAATGACAAATGAAAACCTAAAACATAATGTACCAAAGTTATTCTCATAAATGACTTATAAACCTCAAATGAAATCTCCGGATGATTTCATGAGAGGTTTTCATCAATAAAGTAAAAATGTTTCTCTATATTGTTGCACATATGACATAACTCTCTTCAGTCTTCATCCTAGTTCATTTGAGTATATGAGTTTACCAGTATGCATTGTTTTAGCACCAATTGATAAAAAAATATTTTTTTTTAATTTTACACATTTTCATTCTCACTTTAGTCAAGCATTTTTCTTCAGCACTTTTTTTCAATACTGGATTGGACCTTTTGCCAACTATAATCCATTTTTCCTTCTTTGAGTCTTTTGATTGTTCTAGTTCTCTGTTCCTTTCTTTCATTTCTTCTCTCATTCTTATATATTGGGTCATTTGCATCTTTGTAAGATCTTCTTTTATCCACACATGTAGTTGTTCAGAGTTTAAGGTTTTTGAGCATTTTAGTACATTCTCTGCACTATATCTAGTGAAGAAACCAGTTTTTATTGGCCTTGCCTTTCCATCTTTGTGTTTTCCAATCCTGGCAACAAATCTTATGTCATGTCTGGTCCTTTCTTCTGTTCCAAAGTGTTTCAGAATATCCCAGACTTTTTCCTTCAGGTCTTCTTCTTCTGTTTCTTCTATTCCATAAAGGATAACATTGCTTTCATTTTCTCTTCTTTTTTCAATTTCTTTGATCATTTCATCATTACTAGTTTCCAATTGTTCATCTAAATATATTTTCATGGTTGTCGTCAGTTGTTTATTTATTAAACATTCCCAGTATTTAAAAACTACAGTAAATTTTAAATAGAATATCAGAAATTGGAACTTAAATGTGCAAACAGTGCCAAAAAGGATAATGTCTTTGATTAGGACTTGAACCGCAACCTTTGGTTATAAGAGCAAAGCACTAACCCCAAGACCACCAAGGATTCTAATACTGTACATTCCATTTCATTTTGTACTTGTATTAATTAATAAGAGATTTTGTCCATTATAACTTGGAATGGAGTAAATTGTTAGATTTTAAAATCTATAGTTGATTCATATTATAGACAAGTGCCATTTATGAAGCGAAATTTGTTTCATAAATGGCGCTTGTCTATAGCATATATTTCAGAAAAATTAGGATTAATATGGGGAATTTTTACTTATTAGCATTTTTTGCAAACAATCTTAAGGTGAAAAATTGACCTAGGTATTACAAAAAATGCATTATTTTAGATAAAAAGATATATTTTTGAATTGTGACACCTAGAGAGGTCAAAATGACATTGGTTATCACCAAAGTTTATAAAACTTCAAATTTAGCAAAAACTGGGAGGCCTCCATGTGGTACCAACTAGGGCCAAATTGGTTAATGGTATTTACAAACACCTTAAAAATGATTGTGAAGCAAAACAGGTCCCATTTAATACCTTATTTGATATTTGGAAAATGTTCCATTCCAAACATAAATGTGTACCCTCAAAGAATTTGAATTAACAGTGCAACTTGAAAACTAGAGCATGCTTTCATTTTTCAGGTGCTGGCTTATTAGATCATGTTCCAGAGGAATTGACAAGTACTGTGATCCATAAACATTGGGGTCAATTTCCACCTCAGCATCCTCTGATCAACGATCTAATTGGCCTCATTTTCTTCTTCCTATGGGCCTTATCCTTCTTTGGAAATGGTCTTGTCATGTATATCTTCCTCTCCACAAAATCATTGAGAACACCAGTAAGAATTATAAAGAATATATGAATTAACAAACAAGAGACTGAGTCAAAAAAGATTAGACTAACTAAACATGCAATTTCTCTGTTCTCAAGCATTAGAATGAACAATGCTTGGATGCATTGGAAAGGTGAAATTTAAAACTCTTCAAAAAACCCCTTACTTTTGAATTTTCTCAAAAATGGTATGAGAAAATTGAAAATTTGTGAAAGGTCTGAAATGGGCAAATGCAATAAATTGTTGTAGTGATTGAATCCATGGTTTTTGACAGAAATTTGCAATTTTCTCACACCATATGATTAGAAAATTATATTGTAAAAATTTCACCATTCCTGAAAACTCATCACTTATTAATTTTGATGCCGTAGCATGTGAGACAAAAGAAATTTTTGAAGTGTGCAAAAACCAGGGACTCAATTATTGCTTTTACAGGTTTTATGTCTTTAACCAATTTTCAATTTTCTCATGCCACGTTTGGTGAAAATTCAAAAGTAAGGAGTGTTTTGAAGAGTATAAAATTTCAGCTTTCAAATGCTTTCAAGCATGGATCAATTTTATGCTAGACGTAAGAGAAATTGCATATTTGCTTAGTTTGATTTTCTATGACTAAGTCTCTAATTACGATATCCTTAACATTTTATGTAGATTAATATGTGGGACAATAACTTTCTGATACAATGTTATCAACCTTCAATTTCAGACAAATATGTTTATAATAAACTTAGCTTTCTCTGATTTATGCATGATGACCACCCAGGGTTTGCCAGTTCCAATAAATACTGTTTTATCAAATTATTGGATGTATGGACCATTAATGTGCCAAATCTATGCTTGCATAGGAGGAATATTTGGTAAGTTTTATTTTTCATCACTAAAACATGTTCTGAATCTTATGATTGACTGAATTTCATTTGGGAAACAAACATAAAAATATCAAGGAGTAAAATCTAATATATCATACTATATACATTTGACCAAATTTACGAAAATATGCCTTTATTTCTAATTTCTTGGAAGAATCACTCCTTCATCAGAGACAGACAATAAATTGAGAACTTAACTGTTATTATTTGAGGGGATGTACCACTTTGGCAAATTTATGTAACTTTTTCGGCATCGATATCTCAGCAATCTGAATGTATTTGAACAAATCCTCTTGGATGTTCCCTTCAAAATCCAAGAGGAGTTTTCAAATTCATGAAATTATTTTAGATGTAATTGGAGGACAATTATTTTGGTGCATCCTCACAAATAATTACAGTTAATAGCAAGATTAAAATTTTTAAAAAAGGAATATACTCAAGTTCTGAAATTTACCTGGCCAGTAAGTTGCTAAGAGGTTTGATCTATTTGATTTAAATTTAAGAAAGAGTACTTAAAGATAATGTGTTCAACTTCATGATGTTGTAGCATGTGAGACAAAAGAAAATTTTTAAAGTGGGCAAAAATCAGGGATTCAATTATTGCTCATAACGACTTTTACTATCATAAGAAAGTCCGATCTAACATTTTTATTTTATGATTTTTTCCCTATGAAGTCAAAAAATCGATGTTTTTGTATTTTTGTAAGGCATTCTCATTTTTGCAAAATTTTTACTGCATATTTTGATCGTGTCATGTGTCCCACCTTGAAAAACTGAAAAAATATAAAAAAAATTTTGCTATATAACTCATTTTTTACATTAAATAACTTTTTTTGTGCAAAGATCAGATGCAAAAATGTTATTTTATGAAAAAAAATTATGTTATCTAGTAAACTGTCGATATTTTTTAGGGTTTTTCGAGGCTTCCCAGTACATAAATCATCAGGTTCTTTTGATATGCTGTCCTAATTTGAGGAAGTACGGCGGATTTTGACAATAGAGGGTGAAAATACGACCTTTCTTTAAATGCAATTAGCGGAATTTTTGAAAGACTTAATTTTTCTTATTGTTCTAGTTGAGAGCAAATGAATAGAATTAAAGTTCTGGATGGGCCTTAAGTTAAGAATTTGAAGATTTATTCGTGAAATTTTAGGTAAATTTGGGAAAAATGTCTGATATTGTCAGGTTCTGTATCGTCAAAATCCGCCGCACTGCTCATTTAAACCTCATTGAGAAATTTGGCGAATATATGATATATTGAAAATCAATGGTTAATTCTGAATTTTTCACCTTTTAAGCATGCTTCTTTGTTACTCAAAAGGAAGTCAAAAAATTTAAACCAAAGCTTTCAAATCCTAACACTAACCAATTAATATATTAGGATAGTGAGATAGAATCAAAAGTTTCACCTTCTGAATGATGTAGTCACTGTGATATTGATATCAGGCTTTGTTTCAGATGAGAAAACGTTGCCAAGGAAAACATTGTCGGCGGCTTCAAATTTCGGGAAAGTTGAATCAAACCAATGAATATGGGATATGAGGCTGGCAAAGGAAAATCAAATGAATTTGCCTTTATGTTTTGAATGTCTCCTAACTTGTAGCTGTATGCAAGTTCACAGAATTTCAAAACATTGCCGCCAGCAATGTTTTCCTCGGCAATATTTTTGAAAATTTCTCAACTGAAACAAATATTCAGAAACAAAAAGGTTTCAGAAACATCTTGTTTCAAACCTAATTTGTTTTTGCAGTTTTATTGATTGCATGAACTTACCTGGAATTTGAAAACATTGCCGCCAGCAATGTTTTCCTTGGCAACGTTTTCTCATCTGAAACAAAGCCTAAGATAAATTTTAAAAAGAAAATTGATTTCTTTTCTAAAATGCTCCTTTACATTCTAGGTACTGGATCCCTCCTATCTATGGTTGTCATAGGCTATGACAGATATAATGTTATTGTGAAAGGATTCAATGGTGTTAAAATAACTATTGGCAAAGCCCTTATTTTCATTGTTCTTATTTGGAGTTATAGCACGCTCGTTTGTATTCCACCTTTCCTGGGATGGGGAGGATATGCAGCAGGTAAAAATATCAATTTCAAAAGTAATTATAGATTGCCATCTCATTTCATGCAACCCAGAGTAATTTTAGTTTCAATTAAAGTTTGCCAAATTGTGAGAATTGTATTTTTATTTCTCATGTCACTTTAAACGATGAGAAAATCTGACTTCATTTCAATAAAGTTCACATATTGGGCACTTCCTTAAGATCTGGTTGAATGCTTCATTTTACCTTCAATTCCTTTCTACTCTTGTATCATTATCTTCATCATCATCAGAATCTTAATTGATTGTCAACATTTTTTACAGAGGGTTCCTTGCTGACATGCAGCTATGACTACCTATCTGAGGATTGGAATCGCAAATCTTTTGTTATCTACGCCTTCATTGGCAATTACTGTGTTCCTATGATATTGGTGGCTTTCTTTTATGTACATATTGTCAAAGCTGTTGTGGTACATGAGGCTGCTCTCAGAGCACAAGCTAAGAAAATGAATGTTGATAGCCTGAGATCAAATACAGTAAGATTTCAAATACAGTCAAAGACAGATTTAGCGACAAATTCTGTGCACCATTAGTGTCGCTATTTTACACTTTTAACGTCAAAGACGGATTTAGTGACATTTTTCAATTGTAAAAAAAATCGGTGCAACATTAGTGTCCCTAAATCCGTCGTCGTAAATCATTGCTAAATCCATACTGCTGTTAAAAATGTACAACGCTAAATCCGTCTTTGACTGTATTTAGAATTAATCTAGCACTATTATCTCTATATTTATAGTTATTCAACAAAGAATGATAGCTTTTCAAAAGATACAATTATTTAGATTTTACTTCAATTCCATGAATGTGAAATTTGCACAAACGTAATTAAAATTTAATGGGAAGTGGCTAGTAGCTTATATTTTGAAAATTATGACATTATGATTAGAATTCCTTATTAAATGTTACCATTTCCTTTTACAGGATGCAAATGCAGAGAGTGCAGAAATGCGCATAGCCAAAGTAGCCATTACCAATGTTGCTCTCTGGGTCTGCATTTGGACCCCATATGCTGCTGTTGTCATGACAGCAGTCTTGGGTGGAAGGAGCAGCATAACACCTCTAGTATCTGGTCTCCCGGCATTTGGGGCCAAGGTGGCTTCAGCATTGAACCCAATAGTATTTTCTGCCAGCCATCCAAAGTTCAGAGAAGCTCTCTCAATAAAGATGCCATGTCTGGGGATCAGAGAAGCTTCATCAAATAAAGATGATGACACCAAAACAACAACTACTGCTCAAGCTTAGCACGGTCATCTGCTGTTGTATGCTAAATGCCAGCCAAACAAAAGGTGCATTTACAATATTTTCCAGACACAAATGAAGATCTCTAAACTGATCATTTTTCATCAATTTAGTCATGCCACTTCTGGCTCATTTACATTTAGGCAATGCGCTGTAAAATAAACATACAGTATGCCTTAACTTCATTAGGATAGAGTCAGTCATAATTATTTTAAGATTGATATATATGCGGACCTTATTTTTTCATATCTACTGTTATATTTATCACGTATAAGAGACAATTTAAGTTTAATAATAATAATATGCAATATACATAAACACAAATATGTTACTTACTTTGTACAGAAAATCACACTCAAAAAATATCCTAGGCTTAACAGAGCTTTTGCAGCAGGATTTAAACATATCAAAATTAAAAAATCCTAAAAACCCAAACTTTAGGCCCAAATTATAGGGTTTGCATCCAGAAACAATGTACCAAAAAATTGGTGCATGCTATTAGTAGAAAAATTGTGCAACCATGATTTTAAAATTGGCCTGGTCTTAAGGGTGTTCAAAATTGAAAAATCAAAAATTGAGAAAGTGACCTCATATTAATAAAATTAAATCACAGGTTGCTAGGCCTAAAAGCATCCATCTACAAAAGTAAGAGCTTTTTTGGAATCTACAAATCAAAATCTATAAGATAAGTTGGGTCCCGCCTGAATTTGAGACACCTTTGAAACAGTCTAGTAGTACCCTTTGAAACATCAATTTGGTTAGAATTACACCCTGTCATGCATTATTAGGACAGCAAGGCCTCAAAATGGGCTGCTCGGCAAAAAAATCTTTTAAAAATGTCTTTAATAAGCTCATATTTTAATAGTCATTTATTATCATTGATACATATTTGCCCCCCCCCCTAAAGAATTTCTCCAGAACCCCCTCTGGACTCAGGGGGTGTGCCAATGTATAGTAATTCTAAATAACAGCTATTATCTAAATAAATGTATATATTTTAGAAATCAAACTAATTTTAGAGAAAAGTTTCTCAGTAAATTTATATTTACTTGAAAACCCTCTGGGACCCCCTGTTTTAATTTTCTAATTCGTCTGTCCTACAAGGTACAACCATTCCAATAATAGCAATTAAATTTAAAAGTGTATCAATTCATGATATATTGCTAAAGAATATTCAAATTTTCCCCTTATTCAGAAATTATTTGTTAGATTAAGTGTGAATGTTATATAATAAATCAATTCATTTTCCTATTGTTGACATTTTGAAAATTTGCAAAATAACAGAATATGAAGTGTTCTAATTCAGGATTATTGGGTGTAACGGAAATTTCAGATTGTGTAGGGTTGTCATTTTGTCAAAAAGTTGAAGCATCAGCTGAGCAAAATTATACCTACACCCATTTTAACAATTGTTTGGAAAATAAATTAAGAAGAAATATTTTGAATTCATATTTTGCTAAGGCAGGCTTTTTTTCCCAAACTCTTCGAAAAACTCACGGCCAAAATTTTCAAAAAACTCACGGAAAACGCAAAGACTCAAAAATACGAAATTCTTAGGCGGAAAATCTTTCGTAAATTGAAGTTTTTGGGGTTTTGTGTAGTAAAATAAAAAAATTAAACAAAAACACCAAATTTTGCCAAGTTTTGGCTGAATTTTCCAAAAACTCAGCAACATTTCTAAACCCTCAGGAAAATTTTCTAGAAACTCAGCAAAATTTTCGAAAAATTCAGCTTCAAAAACGCAAAAACTAAATTATACGAAATTTTTAGGCATTTGATACGTCTAAAACCCTGGAAAAAAGCCTGTAAGGTCAAATCAGGTAAATCACACATCGTCCATATGTGAGGCTATTTTAAAGTTCAAGTCTTTCATTTTTATGTCTGGAAGGTAAGAAATAATTTTTTATCATTTTCGTAGTCTATGAAATATTCTGTTCTATTGTGATATGAATTCACATTTACAATAATTACACTAGGGTGTAACATAAAACTCTCGATTCATGCTGTGTGGTGTTAATCTATTACATTTTGACCTCCTTATTCCAAAAATACCCTTCCTTTGAACAAATTTTTAATTTTTGACAGTGCAACCTCCGCTCAATATTGAGGATTTTTGGCCTGTTTTTAAAAGTTTCTTGCATTTGAACAGAGTAAGTTTTCTAAAAAACCATGTTTCATTCTGAAAAAAATTAAATAATTTTGGTGAAATATTATATTTATGTGACATATTCATCATAAATTATGTACTATTTTCAATCTCCAATATGAAATATTGCAGATTTAGGGTGGAATTGTGAATTCTTCCTCTGTGCAGTTAGCTAAAACAATAAAAATGTTAGGATATTTAAAGTGCTGGTTGCGCGGTCCAAAAATCAAAATTTGTTCAAAACACAGCATGAATTGGGGGTTTGTGTTACACCCTAATTACACATGCCTTCGATTTCATTCTAAATCGAGATAAAATTTTGCCTGTGATTTTTATTAAAAATCTCTGTAATTACTTACTAGTTAAGTTTCTAATTTATTTATTACTTGCCAAGCTTCCACGAAAACTTGAGCAAAAGAATCTTGTCCTGAAAATCCGGGCTGAAAAGCAACTTTTTGTACAATGTAAAAGAATTTGTCTGTATTGATTCATCCCATCTTAATTTTGTAATTCTAATTACGAGCTTGAGGCAAAAGTAATTATGTGATTTACTTGATATTTTAAAGACATGAATGAGGCAGGAAATTTTGATTCTGGTGAGAAATATTTGAAAAGATAATTTGACTTTGCATTTTAAGATAAATTTTGCTATCATTGACCCACATGAAATGAAACCTCACTGGGTAAAATCTCAGCAGTCCTTTTTTGGAATACCCTGATTCGAAGGATGAGTCATTTTATGTAGTAATTTGCACTCAGTATATAAAATCCATTTTTCTTAAAATTTATGTGAGGTGCCCCAACGGACTTTTGAAATTACAAATTTTGTACAATTTTGAGAAAACGGGATTTTAATTTTTCCGTTATGTAGTAATTCGTGGATCTCACAATTAGAGGACAGGACAATTCCAGCAATTTTGCTATCTCCCTCAGATTACAAGAGATATCTCACTAATAAAAGTTGTTAGGGATGTCAAAATATGGCAAAAACTAATTTTGGATGAACAAAATGTCTCTCAAAACCATCGGTTGAACCACAGAACCATAAAACCTAAAAAGGCCAATTTAGAGGCCAAATTGGCTCTTGTTTATGCAATCAAGAAATGCATCTCGCCAAAAGTTACCTACTAGGTGATATTTTCAGGCCAGAATCTACAACCATTTAGCAGAAATTTTCATAAAACTCGAAAATACCAAACATGATAGGCCTTCCTTGATATTTGTGAAATTTCTTCATTAGGCTCTTATGACATGACATTAAACCTAAGAAAAAAGTTGTTTAAACAAAAATGTATTTATTTTGGTCTTACTTCATTGATTATTTATGATATTTTGTCAGAAACACAAAAACAAAAATATTTTACTTCATACAGAAGGAAATTTCCCAAATACCAAGGAAGGCCTATCATGGCATGTTTCAGAGAAGATTTGCAAAAAATTTTTCAATATTGTAAATTTGGTGGCAATCAAAAGTAGAGTGGCCA
>JAOWAT010010128.1:0-12566 GCA_028571025.1 Longipedia americana | reverse complement strand
AAAGCATGAAAATATACGAAAAACTGTGTGAATGTGTGAACGGTCTGAAAGTTAAGCTCAACCCTTCGGTAGAAACGCCGATAGGTAAAATGCCGCACGAAGGGCTTCGGTCCACGGCATTACATCCTGTTGGGGATCCCAAAATTGAACATGTAGTTAGGCAAAACGGGGGAATTCAACAGTGCTGGTCCTTTCTCAACACGTGCAAAAATGTTCAAATAAAGTTTCGTGCCTGGAGGACATTTGAAGTGTTTTTAAAATTTGGGCTGAATCATTTTCAAATTAAACATTTCCCGCCTTCATTTCAAAACTACTCCCCAGAGGGCGACGTAGTCAACCAAAACATAAACATTCAGCTGACAAATGAAAAGCTGCCAAAAAAGATGTCTTGCTCCAAATTTGATATCGATTTTGATAAAAAAGGCGTGAAATACGCCGATATTTGCCGTTATGTGTTGAGAGAGGACTTTTTGCCGTTTATGACGGCGTCACAGGAACGGAGGACCAAGAAGGTAAAAACCGCGGAGGAATTTGAGGGCGTTTTGGGGGAAATCAAAAAACGTGTCAAAGATGAAAAGCTCTTGTCTTATGACACTGAGTTGATTGACACCAAAAACAAAACAAGCCCCCCCTTGGTGCGTCAAATTGGGTTGATGGATGGGACCTGTTTTGTGTTCGATTTTCGCGAAATTGGTAAGGAGAAACAAGGAGAATTTTGCGAATTTTTGAAAAATTTGCCAACGTGCATCATCATGGGCAATTTCAATCCAGAAGAGGCACTAGAACTCGAAAAAAGTCCCCAAATTCAAACACTTCATGTGGGCAATGCGTATCTGGAAATGGCTCGGAACGGCATCTCATTTCCTTACGACGATCACGTTGAACGGTACTCGGGATTCCAAAGAACGGCGTTGGCTCATTTGGCATATCGGCTCAGGGGGATCTTTCATAAGCCCAAGTTTCTGGATCATCTTTTCCGGTTGGAATCCGACAAGTATCTGGAACGGTATGGTACACAGGAGCTTCCAGAGTCCTGGAAGCGAAGAGATCCCTTTGGAAACGTGACATTCCTGGTGTTTCCAAAACAAAGATGCTTCAGCAACGTTTACGGCCTTACGAAGCCGTTAGACTCGGCAAACACCAAGTGTTACATTCTTGATCTGATCGTGTGCTTCGTGCTGGTGGCGTACAAGGCTCAGGTGGATTTTGAGACGGAGTTTTTTGGGGAAAGTTTGGACGATCAAGTTTGGGACATTTCAATGAAAGAGCTGTTTTACGAGAAAGCTAAGGAATTGATATCCTTCAGCAAGTGCGGATTTGAGGACATTATGGAGCCGTGCACCTCCACTTCCGCTTCCTGTTTCGAGACCCTTGCACAGCCGTGCACTTCCGCTTCCGTGCACCGACGCCCACAAACGCCGTTTCAAGAGCCGGTTGTGGGGCCGCCTGCTAAACGTGTTTGTGTGACGCCAGAAGAAAATTCCAGCCGGGTCCCAGAATGGGAAAATGAATTAATTGAGGGGTCCTATCTACAAACGTTGCAGAAGAACAAGAAAGACAAGAAGAAGAAAGCAAAAAATTTCAGGGGTCGGTCAAGGGAAGTTGCCAAAGTTGCAGAAGTTGCTAAAGTTGCCGAAGTCGCCGAAGTTGCCAAAGTTGCTGAAATTGCCGAAGTTGCCAAAGTTGCCAAAGTTGCTGAAATTGCCGAAGTTGCCAAAGTTGCCGAGGTTGCCGAGATTGCTAAAGTTGCCGAGGTTGCCAAAATTGCCGAAGATGACGGCGATGTGCTGCTGTGTGCCTTGAGGGAAAGTGATTTGATGGAGGATGAAGAAGCCAATGAATACGCCATTTCGGCGTTAGCAGAGGATGGGGGAGAGGAAGAGAAAGAGGTTCCGGGTGGTAAATCGATTCAGAGTGCTATAAGGGGCGAAATCAAGACAAAAGAATGCGAAAATTTCGCGGTGGCAGAGGATGAGGGAGAGGAAGAGAAAGAGGTTCTGGGCAGGATGGTGGGGAACAACAACAACAACGATAACAACAACAACAACAATAACGCCCTGAAAGGAGATCAGAGCGCTATACGGGGTGCGACAGAAACAGAGAGTGAGATCAGAAAAAGGGTGCAAAACATGAAATTGGCGGAATTGAACTTTATAATGGATAATCGCCAAGAAGCTCTAACGAAAACGGAGCGCAAAGTGATAATTATCGAGCTCAAGAAAAGAACCGGAAGGATGAATGCGGAAGAAGCTCGCGAATGCAAGAAAAAGTTGGCAGAGGCGAATAAGGGGCTCAAAGAAGGGCAAAAGAAAATGACCATGAATATGGTGCGACATTTATACGCTGTGCAAAATCGTGATCGCTCCACCCCAGAATACGAAGCAATGAAATATGTTAGACATTTAGAAAAGAAAAATAAGCAGCGTTTGATAGTAAAAAAGAAGAACAGGGAGAAATTGGAGGCGTTGAATCCGGAGGCAGTCGCCAAGATGATGAAGAAGGAGAAGGAGGATTTCAAAAAGCGTCCAGATGGACTTAATAAATCTGTTAGTGAGAATTTTGACTTTAGAAAGAAAAATTGAACTCTCATGATTTAAATGTGAGTGCGTGCGTGAGTGAATGAATGTGTGAGTGTGAAAATGAATAATGAATTGTAGAAAATTAAAGAAATAAAATCTACCTGAAACCAAAAAGTATAAAGCGGTTATTGTGTTCATTGGGTACTGGTCTCGTGCCTCTCAGGGGCAGCAGTGGTAACAATTATGCATTGATAATAAGACGATTAAATGTTCAAGTAAAGATGTGATGTTCTTTCTGTGATAGAGCTTAAAAATGTTCAAATGTTTGTGATACTTTACCTGTGATAAAACTAGGATTATTCAAATTTCGTTCACCAAAAGGGGGTGTTTCGTGACTGTTAATTTAAAGAAAATCAAATGTAATTTAGGGTTGTCTTTTGGAAATCAGAAAATTAGGTCTAGGAGTTTCGTTATCATTTATTAATTTGGCTTTATTGAACAAATTAAAATTTTTTTGCATAATATAATATGAAAATCATATGACAAATTGGACATAACTTGGTATGGTGTAGCAAATAAATGGGGTGAAATGTGGGCCTGCGAGACCGGGGACTGGGATCCCGGGGCTTTGTTTCTCTTTCAGGTGGTGGAAACACCAGGGGCAAGGTACCGTCCCTAAGGCCACAATGCAGCAACGAGAGAAGGAACCCTCCAAGGCAAGCTGCGCCACCTATCCCTCGGGACACCAGTTTCGGCTCTGTTCAAAAGTTGGGGATCGATGGAGTGTCGACATGGGTCGACATTGGGCGTCTCATCTCGGCACCTGCCTGCTGCAGAAGTCCAGAACCTGCAAAGGAGGGAGCAAGATCAGTGTGGAAGAAGAGAGAACTGAGGACCAATCAAAGCAGTGTGATCACAGCCAATCATGTGCTGTGGCGGGAAAAATGGACCAATGAGAGCACAGGAAAGAGATTTGAGAGAAAGAGTTGTACAATTTTGTCCAATGAAATTGTTAGAATAATATTTTGGCTCTCAAAAAGGACTGCCCAATTTTGGGGCCGAAAGCCAAGGCACCAAATGAAGGCAGTTGAAATATAAACACCCAAATAGAAAGCTGCTGTTTTTCTGTCTTCTGGAAAAAGTAAATATTATTGTGTTTTTTGCTGAAAATTATTAAAAGTATGTAATTTTCAGAGTGTTGCGTGCAAAAAGGCCACCGTTCCGACATGGCGAACGCGGACAAAACGCGAGGATCGACGACTCCAGAAGAAGACAACTCCACTCCAGCTTCCAGAGACAGCAATCCCACTCCGGGAACGACTTTTCTCAAATTATTACAAGACGACAACTCCGATCATTCCCTAGAATTCAGTAAAGGACAAACGAACAAAGATGTTCAAACGGCATGTCTGGGATTAACGGAATTGTACTGTAATGCCCTCTCCAATGTGAAACCGGCGGAAATTACTAATCTCGGGCAAATTGCCAAAAACATTGCCAGAGTGCAAAAATCGCTTGCTTGGGCCGGAGAGAACAAGGCGCCGAAGACAAGACAAAAGGCGGAAGAATTCGCCACATTCATCGAAGAAAATATCAACAAGCTTTCAAGGTCGCTGGGCGATTTGCAAATTGCGACAGCCACTATGAAACCAAGGTCAGCCCTAAACGGAGAATTTAGCGCAAACATGCGCGAGGATGATATCGTGATCATCAAGGAACCGGCGAATCCAGGAACGTTTGATCAAAACAACCCCAATCTGCATGCTCCGGACGGTACCAATTCATTAAGTAAAGGTAAGACCCGGCCAAATCCCACCCCCTCGGTCTCTCAAAACTTCCCAAATGTATCTCCATTTATGCCTAACAAACCCTCGGCTGAAACACCGACGGGCTCAATACCGCACGACGGCCCAACACCCACGGTATTAACAGGGGCGGCTGCGCCGCAAATACCAAGAGGTGTCCCGCTTATTGAGGGCAACCCCCAATTGGTGAAAGAATATGAATATGATAGTATTTGTGCGGCATTTTATGAACTAAACCGAATTTTGGACAATTACCAAATAAATCGAGAAAATTTACCTCAAATTCAGACAAGATTTGCTCAAATAACTACAAATGCTCATTGCTTTTTGGATTCAATTGTCTATTCGGGTTTATTTTCAAAAAATGCATTTGACAAAATGATGAATAGTATTAATAAGCTAATTGATTATGTCAATGACAAGCTCTCCAATATTGAGAAAATTTTACAAAACCAACCGTTTTTTCTCGCAAATTTGACAGAAAATTGCCAAGCAAATATGGCAAAAGCTGCTGCTCCTGGGACTGTTCGGGATTTGGGGTCGGGTGGACGTAGTAGCACGTTTAATACAAACAATAACATTGATGCGCCTCAGGTAGATTCCGCTTTTCAAAATAGACTTTCTGAAAATGTTCACATGCAGAAAAGTTTGGGAAATGTAAACAATTGTTTGAAAAATCAGAACTTCGGAATTCCAAATACATTGACTAATCAAAACGCGAACAACATGCCTGCACCAAACCTCCCCTCCCAGGTCTCAGGGGGATGTAATGAAAATTTTGGCCATTCCTCAAATATTGCCCCACCCACCCATTTTGGAACTGCTCCCATTTCATGCCCCCCACCACAAGTTCAACCCAATACAGCAATGAATGGTAATTGCCGTATTTGGGACAGTGCTGTTTCTGGTTCAACAAAAAAGACTCATGATGGTGAAAGTATCAATATTTTAGAAACAAATGAGTTTCGGGCTTCGATGGCACCTCAACCCAGAGCTGGTGTTGAAAAGCAAAAGCACCTGACTTACAATAGTGCGTGTGAAAGTGAAGCAGCCCCCGTGGGTGGAAATTCCTATGCTTCTCGCAATGCAAATTTTTTGGGAGCAACGGCGAATGGGGCTGAGGAAACATTGAAACCCGATCTTAGAGCTGATAAACATAATTCTACCAATGAACTAAAATGCCTTCTAAAAAGTCACACTTTGAATAAAGATGAAAGGAGAACCATAAAAAGCATTTTGAGAAAAAGAGAAAGAAATGAAAGATTTAGAAACAAAAGGCTCAAAAAGACGAAGAAAAAGGAAAAACATAAGAAGAAAAAGAACAAGAAAAACAAGCACCGACGCTCCAGAAGAAGTGCTAGCAGTGAAGACACTTCTAGCTCTTCATCTTCTTCAACTACAAGCTCTGATTCCTCCTCTAGCAGTTCTTCCAGTTCATCCTGCTCAGACACTTCCGGTTCCTCCTCCTCTTCTTCCTCATCTTGTTCTTATAGTTCTGGAGAAAGAACTAGTCTTAGAGACAGAGGACAAGAGGAAAATCGAGCAAGGCGAAATAAGAGCAGAAAGAGAGAGAAAAAAGAAAAAATGGAAAGGAAGAAAAGACAACAAAAACATTATGAACTGCCAAGTCCCTGGGACGTAAAATTGAAACAAGCCCCCCGTAATCGTGAGGCAGAAGTTACTAAGATTTCGGAATCCATGCTTACATTTTCAGGAAAAGTAGATGAGTATCATGTTTGGAGGTCCAAGTTCATCTCTTTTGTTCACATTTTCGATATACCATTCAACACCAAAATGCTAGCTTTAGAGAGAGCTGTAGGAGCCAAAACCCTAAGAGCCTTGGGGGGAGCTTCACATTATACCTGGCACAATTTTGCAAAAATGATTGAAAAACTGGAG
This sequence comes from Longipedia americana, assembly GCA_028571025.1. Classification (NCBI taxonomy): domain Eukaryota; kingdom Metazoa; phylum Arthropoda; class Copepoda; order Polyarthra; family Longipediidae; genus Longipedia; species Longipedia americana. The sequence goes on along the minus strand of JAOWAT010010128.1, from coordinate 6,343 downwards.
GAGTTATTTGGAAAAGAGGAAGATTTGGTAAGCATGATGCGTGTTGAATTAGCTAGCTTTCCTTTGATTACCCGAAAAGATACACAAAGATTTGAGGAATTTAATAATAGATTCAGAAATTTCATTGGTGCAATTAAAAACAGTGAACAGAGTGATGAGTTGGACAGGCCCTACTTGATCCAAGATCTTTATGATGTTTTTGAACCCGCAATAACCGAAAAATTTAGACTAAAAGTTTTGGATAAAAAAGTTCGAGAAATACCAAAAAATTTTCTAAAAAGTTTAGAAAAGGAGTTGAGCTATGCCAAAACTATTAATAAAAAGAAAAGCTCCGCAAAGAACACTTCATCTTTTAACTTTCACGAGGAACAGAGAGCACACCCCGACGCAAAAGAAAAAAGAAAAATTGAACCTTCATTAGAACAAAATAAAATGCCGGGGTCAGAGTCCGTGTCATTAGATTCATACCTGTATCAGCAGGGCGGTCCAAATAGTGCATTTCAGGGCAGGGCTCAGAATTTTGTTCCTCCAATGTCAAATCAAAGATTTCAGAAACCCAATTTTGGTTTTCACGACGATCCTGCTAGAAGCAGACCCAATTTTAGCAATCCTAACGCATTCCCAAATAGTACGCCTAACTTTGGCATGCCAAATACATTTAACAACAACAATTTCAGAATGAACAATCCTGGCAATTTTAGTAATATGGCAGGAATGCCAATAAATCAATTTCGATCTGGAAATGCAGCTAAACTTCCTGTTTCACGTAGTAATAATTCATGTACACATTGCAAATCCAAATCACATTTTCATGTTAAAGATTGTCCTGTTTTTCTTCAACTAACTCCAGATGAAATGTACATTACAGCAATTAAAGACAAAAGATGCTTTAGCTGCCTTGCTTTGGGACACAATATAAGAGACTGCCCTCTGAGAAATGTTAGGTGTGCCTACTGCCCTAGAAATCATCACACTTTGCTTCACAATGCTAGAGAGGTTGTTAAATTTAGCCAAAGAAATCAGGGACGTGGGCCATCTGAAAATCCGAACAATACAATGAATCAATTAGTCTCAAATTTGGCCAGTTTGTCTGTGGACCCTAATGACACTGACTCTGAATATGTGCCCTCTGACAAGGAAGAGATGGAACCTATTTTTCAAGAGGAAACTCAGTGTTTTAACTTTTCTACAGCCCAGACTGAGGTTGTTTCATTGAGAGTGATTCCCGTACAAATAGGAAATACGCAAAGTGAATTTGTTAACACTGTAGTTTTGTTGGATGATGGGACAAATATGAGTTTGATAACAGAGGAATTGGCTAAGTCTTTAAAATTGCAAGGAAAACCTATTCATATCAATTTGACTGGTATTGCAGGAACCAAACAAATTTCTAGGGGGTATTACTCTCAAGTAAGAATCAGGGCGGGATTGGTCGACACTCTTATTTCAGTAAAAGTAATTCCTGATGGAACTAATAAAATACCAGTTTTTAATTGGAACAAGCTTAAAACAAAGTGGGACCATTTGAGTAACATTCACTTTCCCCCTTTACCCGAAGATACTAGGGTTATGGGCATAATAGGCACAAGGCATGCGGACCTGATGAGCTCCATCAAGGATGTTGTGGGACCCAGTGGGGCGCCGACTGCCCGTCTAACTCCCTTAGGCTGGACGGCGTGCGGATTGATAGCACCCACACCCTCTGGGACAGTGCAGCCCCTTGTTAACAATACTGCAATTTCTGAAGTTTATTCTTACTTTCTTAGAGAAACTCTTTCTGAGATTGAGAAACAAGATCAAATGAATGTAAAACAGTTTGGCAAAATAGATAGCATTTGTTTTCAAGGGGATGTCATAGATGAAATGTGTCTCGAAACATTGAGTGATGACCAAGACCATCTTGAAAGAGTAAAGGATTCTAAGAAAAATGCAATGTCTACCTCAAATCATTCACCGCTCCATGGGCAAAGCCCTGGTGAAAAAATTGAAAACCCGCACGATGCCCCAGGCGGACGGGTTTTTGAAGAGGTTCCTACAATACGCGCATCTGAAAATGATGAAATTGTTAATTCAGATGAAAAATGCAAAAAAATGTTGTGGGATAAAGAGGAGGGAGAAATTTTAGAAAAAATTTGGCAATGTCAATGGGAAATGAGCATACCTGATATCTCTCATCCAGGGCAAGAAAAATATACTCAAGAAGAAAAAGAGGCCTTACTGGCAATAAGACACTCAAAAACACCCCATCCAGCTGGTGGATATGAGGTGGAATGCCTTTGGTTACCCGACAAAGATAAATTACCAAAAAATTCATACTTTGCTGCTAAAAGCCGCTTAGAAAAATTAGACAATTGTAAAATTCTTTCTGACCCTGTTTTGAGAGATAAATATTTTGGGGTTTTTGAAGATTGGAAAAAGTTGGGGTACATTGAGAAAGTAGAAAATGCCAATTTAGAAGAATCCTGGTTTTTAGCTCATTTTCCAGTAATTAAAGCATGTGACAAAAAGACTGACCCTTCAGAAAACACTGATTCAAACAAAAATAAACAAGACGTAAAAATTAGACCTGTTTTTGATGCCAAGTATCGGCCGGATGGGCGTTGTGGGCTAAACGACGTTTTATATCAGGGCCCGAATGTCCTAAGTAACATTTTGCTAATACTTACACGTTTCAGATCTAAAAAAGTTGCTCTTTCTTGCGATGTAAAAGACATGTCTCTAAAAATAAGATTGACCCCTGAAGACAGTAAAAAGTTTAGATTTCTTCTAAAAAATGAAGGTGAAATTGAAATCTGGCAATTTCTAGTACATGTTTTTGGAGCCAGAGATAGCCCAGTCATAGCAATGGAAACAGTTAGAGATGAAATCACCAAAAAACAAAACATATACCCACATATATACGACACTGTAATGAACAGCACCTGTATGGATGACTCTTTAGACAGTTTTGACACTGTGGGGGAAGCAAAATTAGTGAAAAAAGAACTGACACAATTGTACTCGGACTGTAACATGACACTTCACAAATTTTGTTCATCCCATCCAGATGTGTTGAAAGAGGAGCAGGGAGAAGCTGTTGGGGATGAGAGCAGTCCAACTATTTTAATCACACCCTCTCAGGTACCTGTAATAAAGACCTTGGGTCTATTTTGGAATTTTAAAACAGATCAACTCAGTTATAAAATGACGCCCCCTAAAGTGGAAATTTGGACAAAAAGAAAAATATTGAAAACTCATGCGCAACTTTTTAGCCCACTTGGCCTGCTCTCGCCCTTTCTGCTCATGGCTAGAAAAGTTTCACAAAAGTGCTGGCGTAAAAAATTAGACTGGGATGATAAAATAAACGATAAAGAAATTCTAAAGGATTGGGACATTTGGGTGGAGCAATTGACACATTTGGACAAATTGACTTTTCCTCGCTGCGTCGAGCCTGACATAGATTCTGACATAGAAAAAGTAAGACTTTCTACATTTGCTGACGCAAGTGAGATTGGAATAGGAGCCTGCTGCTATGTTACATTTTTCTACAAAAATGGCACTGCAATATCACGATTAATACGAGCAAAAAGTAATCTTTTGGGTGAAAAATATGTGCCTATACCTAGAGCTGAAATTACAGCGGCACAAGAAGCGGCCTTGCTGGCCTATGAAGTGGCTCCTGGACTAAAGAGAAATGACTTAGAATATTACTTCTTCTCAGACAGTGACACTACTCTTTTATGGATGAGGACCAGAACAAGTAGATTGAAAAGTTTTGTAGCTTCTAGGGTTGAGACTATCTTGGAATTGACAAAGTTGAGAGACTGGTATTACATTGAATCAGAGTTTAACCCTGCCGATCTTGCATCCAGGGGTGCCACAATTGAAACCTTGGCTGAATCAAAATTGTGGAAAGAAGGGCCAGAAATTGTCAGAAAAGCCAATGTTAGACCCCTAGCACTTTCAAAACAAAGAATTAGTACTGCAACAAATTCTGAAAAATTTAATAAAGAATTCAAGCAAAAAGAAAATAAGGAAAAAGAGTCCTTAAATTATCATTTTATGATCAACCAATGTATTTCTGAAAAGGAAATGAATAAAAATTTTGTGCACTTTCGGCCTAAGGTTTCAATTCAAACACATTTGGCTCAAGATGCACTAGCACAAAGAACTCCTAGCAATTCTCAGAACAAAATCCTTAAAATATTAGAAAAAAGTGACCCTCTGGCCAGAGTACATGAAATATTTCCAATACAGAAATATTCAGATTTTGACAAAAGTGTGGGTGTTCTGGGGCAAGTTCTAAAAGCGGTGAGGAAATTTAAAAGCATTTTGGAAAAAAGAGAGGTAAAAAGAACGAGAGTGAGGGTAAATATTAGACAAATGAAAAAAGTGGGCGAACAACATTATTTTGTGTATTCCTATTGTCCCCCCCTCAAGACATGCATAGACCCGTTGACCCCGGAAGAGAGAGAGAGGAGTAAAACTGCCTTGTTGAAGAATTTTCAAATTGAAATGTTTCCGGAAATATATCTGCAATTATTAAAAGAAGGACATGTGAATGCAACTTCACCCCTCATTCGATTGGACCCCTCCCTAGATTCATCAGGGTTAATTAGAATTTCTTCAAGAATTAGAGCGGCAATACAGCTTAAAGTTGAGCTTACACATCCAATCCTTATTGATGCAAAACATACCTTAGGGAAAACTATAATTTGGTCATACCACAAAAATAAACTCTTGCATGTGGGAGGAGAGAAGACACTCTTTGCGGAGCTTCGAAAAGATTATTGGCTGATAACTGGGGAAAGAATTTGTGGGAGAATTTGTTTCAATTGTATTATATGTCGTAAAAACTTTGCAAAAAAAGCAACTCAAAAAACAGGCCCAATTCCTCTTTTTAGGCTCCCCTTGGAAAAGTCTCTGTACTATCCATTTTGCCACGTCGGGGTTGATTTCCTGGGTCCCCTGCGCATAAAAAATGACAAAAAGGCCCATATTTTAGTAATCACAGACTCAGTAGTGAGGGCAGTTCATTTTGAAGTTTTAGAAACAGTGCAAACTGATGACTTTAAGATGGCATTTGAAAGATTTATTGGAAGAAGAAATAGACCAAAAGGAGTATTTTCAGATAGGGGGTCAAGTTTTGTAAAATCTAGGGGAGAAATACGGAGCAATTTAAAGCCAATCCAGAACATTCCAGCGGAATTAGATGAATATGCCCTTAAAAACAGGTTCCCTGACATCGATTGGCGTCTCAACTGCGCCGCGGCACCCTGGAAAAACGGCTATGTTGAGCGGCTTGTGCAGAGTCTTAAGAGAGCAATGACAACAATTTTGATGAATAGGGTCTGGACATATGTTGAACTGGAAACCATTGTTATCAAATGTGAACAATTCATAAATTCTCGGCCCATTCTGAAAGTAAGCCAAGATTGTCAAGATTTTGGAGCACTCACCCCAAATTCCTTCCTTGTAAATAAAAATTCTGAAAATTTGGCACCCACCCTAGAAACATCAGGAAGGGCACTTTCGCAAAGATGGTGGACTCTACAACATTTGAGTGACGAAATTTGGGAGCAATTTCAAAAGGAATTATTGCCTACCTTGCATCATAATAGCAAATGGACCAAAACCACTAATTATTTTCAAGTGGGAACAATGGTGTTGGTCTTGAATGAAAAATTGCCCAGGGGTTTTTGGAAAAAAGCCATAATAGATGAAATATTTCTTAACAAAACAGATGGTCTAGCTAGAGTAGTAAAATGTAGGTTTTCTAATGGTAAAACTTTGATCAGGGGAGTCAACTGCCTCATTCCTGTCATGAAACCCGATTCTGACCTGTTCACTTTCCCTTTCTAGCAAAAAAAAGCCATTCCTGAAGTAAATTGTACAGGAATGGCCTGGGTGTCTCTCGCTACAAAGTTTTACCTACCTACTACATTACTCAAACATGTCTTAGACCAAAATAATGACCACAAAAATATAAAATTTATCAACGCATCTGCTTCTCTGAGACTGGGAGGGGGCGAATTTTTGATGTTTAAAAGCATGAAAATATACGAAAAACTGTGTGAATGTGTGAATGGTCTGAAAATTAAGCTCCATCCTTCGGTAGAAATGCCGACAGGTAAAATGCCGCACGAAGGGCTTCGGTCCACGGCATTACATCCTGTGGATCCCAAAATTAAACATGTAGTTAGGCAAAACTGGGGAATTCAACAGTGCTGGTCCTTTCTCAACACGAGCAAAAATGTTCAAATAAAGTTTTGTACTTGGGGGATATTTGAAATGTTTTTAAAATTTGGGCTGAATCACTTTCAAATCAAGCATTTCCCGCTTTCATTTCAAAACTGCTCCCCAG